>JAXCGZ010022837.1:32500-37500 GCA_037179515.1 Halocaridina rubra | reverse complement strand
TACTCTGTTCCTTCTCTTCATCAATGATCTTCTACAATCCATATCTTCCTCTCTTCATCATGTGTTTGCTGGCGATTCTACCCTTCATTTTTCCTCTGCCTTTTCTTCAGAATCTTCATCTGCTACTCGTACTCAGTTTTGTATCACTCTTTTCTCTACTCTCAACTCTGATTTGCAGAGGGTATCTGAGTGGGACACTCAAAATTTTTTTAAATTCAATGCCTCTGAGACAGTTTCTGGTTATCTCTTTATCTTCTTCTCCTCGAAATAACCCTATTGTCTTCGAAACTACCGAAATTTACCCTCTTAATTCTCTCAACATATTAGGAATCCATATAGCCTCTAACTTGTCTTGGGGGAATCACATAATACAAATTTCTAAATCTTCATCCCAAAAATTGCGGGTTCTGTTTCGTTATTATTTTTCCTCATTACAGTTACTTAAAATCTATAAAGGTCTTATCCGTCCCTGCTTAGAATACTGCTCACATATCTGGGGTGCTTCTTCTTATACTTATCTCCTTGATAGGTTGAACCTAAGGCAGTCAGACTCATTAATGATATCTTCTCTTACTTCTAATCTGGATTCTCTCTCTCCTCGCCATAAGGCATCATCCCTTTCTTTTTTCTATCGCTACTACTTCCATCACTGTACTGATGAGCAAGTGAGTTACATCCCTCCCCCACTGCCGAGGCCGAGTAACACTCGCCAAGTGGCCTCATCTCAGAGGTACTGTGTGGAAATTTGTAGCTCGCGTATTGGTCAGTGCAGCGACTGCTTCTTCACATCTACCTCCAGACTATGGAACTCTCTTCCTCCTTCTATCTTTCCTAATTCTTATGACCTGTCTTCCTTCAAAAAGCGGATCCATCATCATCTCAGGGCCTAATCCTTCATATCTCTCTGTACTTTGACTATTTTTTCTGTCTGTCGTTTTCCTTTGTGTGACATTACCTCATTTCTACCTTGTCGTTAACATTTTTCTTTCGTCTTGGTGTTTTATCGTGCCTGCTGGCTAGTACAGTGGTAATGCGCTGGCTTCGCATTCACGAGGTCGAAAGATCGGTTCCTGTCCAAGACTGAGAGTTTAAGTTGTTTCCTGGCAGGTATTGCTGTGGTTGGGCACCACAGTGGGGGGTTGTGGCTTGCCCCGGCTGACGAATACTCATTGTATAATGGAAATAAAGGTTTATTATTATTATTATTGTTATTATTATTATTATTATTATTATTATTATTATTATTATTATTATTATTATTATTATTATTATTATTATTATTATTATTGATGAGGGCAGTTTTTGCCTGTCCCGGTTTCACCTCATTAAAAAAATTATATATATATATATATATATATATATATATATATATATATATATATATATATATATATATATATATATATATATATATATCTTTCCTGGTGGATAAACTGCAAGATAAGAAGAAACAGCAACAGCAAAAAAAGGCAAGGATGGAAGGAAGGAAAGAAGGAAGGACGGGAGGAAGGAGGAAGAGGGCCACTGTCATCTCTGTTGGCGGCCTGCAGTGGAAATGTTGAACATACGCTGTCTAGACCTCGATTGCATTGCTATAATCTGCAAAATGCCAGCGGCGAAACTTCATCGTCAAGTTGACAAGAGGAAGAGCAAAAACGCAAGGGAGGGGGGGACATGAGGGAGTCTTGGGCTCTGGGGGAAGGGTGGCATCGACGTTGTGGGATTCGACTGGGAGGGATATGAGGGATACTATGAGGGGGTGTTAGGGAGAGGGAGTGGAGGGGTGAGAGAAGGGTTACTCTCAATGTATAAAAGTGACTTCAAATTGTTTCCGCTTCGGTGGGGGGGGGGTGGGGGGGGGAATCTGGCCACCCAACATCATGGCTAGTCAACTTGCGTTGTAAAGCGCATTTATATGATTGTATTTTTTCTTCTATTTACTTTACAATCCAAAGATCTTTTGCGCTAATCGAGCGAAACTCCAAAATACCACAAGTTTACCTTAAATGTATTATTCGGTATACATATACACTCTAAACCTCATTTATAGATAGTATAATGCAATATATCTTAATATATTTTAATTCAAGGCGGAGTGTAGGAAAGATGGCAGGAGAGAAATAGAAGGAGGGGATAAACTGCGACACGTCTGATGACAATAATGATATAATTAGCCCCCAAATCAATTAAATATTCGACCTTCCTCAGGGAAGATGTATATGCGACACCAGTCAAGCATAGAAATATAAATACAAACTATAAGTAACAATTAAACAGACGAAACTGAAAAATACAATCAAAGCCCTACATCAAAATTTTACCTTCGTTATGTCAAACTTAATGGAGATCCCTCAATACCTGAATATTAAAGAGAGAGAGAGAGAGAGAGAGAGAGAGAGAGAGAGAGAGGAGAGAGAGAGAGAGAGGAGGAGAGAGGAGAGAGAGAGAGAGAGAGAGAGAGAGCTTCGGTTAGCTTAAGTTAGCTTAATTAAGTAGTATACGGACTCCATAAAGGTTGAGATCCGAATTCTACATTTGAATAAAAAGTTGAGAGTGGAGCAATAAATAATGTAGCATATAAAACGATCTCTAAGGCCAAACTTAATCATTCTCTCACGTGTGCGCTGGTGAATGCAACTACACATATCTAATACAGGTAAGCGAACGACGAGAGATAACTGGACAGTGAAACAGACATTAATTTCAAAAGTCATTTGAAGTTTGACATTTTTCGTACCTGTTTAAAGAGATCTATCCAACATCTATCAGTCACAGACAGCCATAACACGACGACTTGACAGTCAAACACTGAATACAATTACACTGATGAAAAGACTGTCACATTGTAAACAAAGTCTCAACTCAAGTTTTTCCTAAAAGAAATCTACCCAGTGTCTATTATAAAACATACAGGAGGACAAATAGCAACAAAAAGACAGTCCAACGCAAAATTATTTCTCAAATAATCTACAAGAATTAAGGAATGGTTATCAAAAGCTGACTGGCAGTCAGACAGCCATAGCTTTTCACCTCTCTACTTTAGGGGAACGACAGTGTGCTGTATAAAAAATCCTTAATCACGTGACCAAATTGAGGAAGTATGCAGCATGGACCTGGCAATGAGTAAGTAGTAAAGCGTTCATGCAAATGAGGGAAAACGTGAGGGAAAAAATCAACTAATGTGTATAAACGCTTACTGAGGGGTTACTTGCCTTTTCATCTAAACCCAACCATCCAATAATCTCTCTCTCTCTCTCTCTCTCTCTCTCTCTCTCTCTCTCTCTCTCTCTCTCTCTCTCTCTCTCCTCCTCCTCTCCTCCTCCTCCTCCTCCTACTACTACTACTACTACTACTACTACTACTACTACTACTACTACTACGGTCATATACTACTACTACTACTACTGCTACTACTACTACTACTACTACTACTACTAAGGCCATTATATTTTAATGAGAGCGGCGAAACCGGCACCTTTTTGCTCTTATCGAAGCAAGATTTTGTGAGTATGCGCTTGGCAGTGGCTAGCACACGACAGACACCACTACCAACGTCCTTGCTTCATTATGTGGTTATACTGATGATGTGCTATAAAATGGAACCGGGATACTGAACTTGCTAATTGCTAAGGGTGACCCGTGCAATGATCCACTAAGCTAAGAAGGGATTAAAGGATTCTCAAGTGACTTAACTCTGCAGTCTCCAGCTTTCCATCGCACTACCTTGAAGGTTAAAAGTCTTTGATGAAAGGTAGAGGCTAGGCACAGTGATAGCGTTGAGCCGACTATATACCTACAATATAGCGGGTACCCAAGCCTGCCACCTATTGCGTGGATCAAGTAATCTCCAGACAATGGCTGAATAATCAGGCAGACATAAATGTCACCGACCCCGATCAATTGCTCAATATAATCGGAAGCGACATGAGACAGAGAAAGCTTATCCAACCCCTGGCCAGGATCGAACCTGGGGCAAGTATAATACCAGCTTCAAAAGCTGCAGTGCACTATGATAAACACTGCGTTATTTGAGGCCATCTAACTGAAACTAGGCTCAAGATTTCAAAAACAGGTTACACTCAAAATTGGAAGAAATTAACATGAAGAGTTTAATATGTAAATATCAAAATTTATTTAAATAAGTGAAAATGTGTCACACAACAATGATACTAAACCATTAAGATTTTTTTAAAGAAAATTGATCCAGATGATTTTGATCATGAATTCATTATCAGCTTATCACTTTCATTATTATTATTATTATTATTATTATTATTATTATTATTATTATTATTATTATTATTATTATTATTATTATTATTATTATTATTATTATTATAAATAATAATAATTAATTAATATCATTATTATTATTATTATTATTATTATTATTATTATTATTATTATTATTATTATTATTCGTAGCAGTAGTATTAGTAGTAAGAAGTAGTAGTAGTAGTAGTAGTAGTAGTAGTAGTAGTAGAAGTAGTAGTAGTAGTAGTAGTAGTAGTAGTATGCAACTGCTGTTATTGATATTTTTATTGCTGTACATGCAGTTGTTTCAACAGCTTTTGTTACTCTACATAAATTCAAGTTCGCAACGGCATGAGGAATCGAAATCAAAATCAAATATCTCTCTCTCTCTCTCTCTCTCTCTCTCTCTCTCTCTCTCTCTCTCTCTCTCTCTCTCTCTCTCTCTCTCTCTCTCTCTCTCTCTCTCTCTCTCTCTCCTCATAATATTAATAATAATAATAATAATAATAATAATAATAATAATAATAATTAATAATAATAATAATAATAATAATAATAATAATAATAATAATCTATCTATCTACCTTGGCTGTATCCCCGATTGGGGGGTAGCCGACATAAGAAAAAACAATAAGGCAACACAGGCACACCCTTCTTTCAATATCTCCGCTCTCACACCATCCATTCCAGGTGCTTTACTTGCTTTCGCTTCATACAATGCCCTTTGCACCTCCTTTCTTGTAATC
>JAXCGZ010022837.1:25000-30000 GCA_037179515.1 Halocaridina rubra | reverse complement strand
CGTCTATGTTTAGGGAAGTCTATTGATTGACCAATTCCAAAATGTGCGCCAGTGTGACGTTGTCCATTACCTATAGAGAGATTATGTAAATTCTCATCAGAATAGTAAAGACCACGTTACATACGCACAAAAGAAAGTGAGGGATGCTTCAAGATTACTAGTGAGGTGAGGAGCCGAAAGGTTTCAGGTAAACGAGAGGTTGCGTCGATTAGGTATATCTACCTTGAAACAGCTGTGTGAGAGGTTTGAGTGTCAGAAAAAATGGTAATGTGACATATATAGACCCTAAAAAGGCGTGAATAGGATGGTCGTGGCTGTTATATGGAGAGTACCGATAAAAGGAGGGACGGTGTGCACACAGTTAACCAATGAATGCAACCACGTTCGCATGTAGCGAGCAACGCAAATATACCCGTAAATAAAGAAAAAAATAAAAAAAATGGTTGGGTATGAGAGTAAGAATGTATCAATCAGTTTTACTTGTATGATATGTAACGACTGATTAAAGATATTGAAAATTGTAAGATGTGATCAAATGTTGTTAGTGTAAGCCTCAGGAGCATATCAGTAAGGTAACTGTGCTAATCATTCCAGATGATACCATAGGAGTTGGTACAGAGATTCCTTCATATCATTTAAATAAGGAAAGTTTAAATCAATTGTATACAAAAATCAGGTCATAAGATAAAGGGCAGAAAGTTTCTAGAAATTTTGAATTCGAAAGGACTTCGATGATGCAATATTGGGGAAACAGAGAAGAAATCAAAATGACCATATTTGCACATGTACTAAATGGGAATGGCATGAATGTTTCCCAAATGAAATAAAGTAAAAGAGCGGAGCCTGATGAATAATGTTGCGTTACATCCCAGGTAAGTTTATTATGCATTCCGATTATTCACCTATTTGATGTACAGTGACATTAAAACGGCCCTATTGCATAAAGGGATGCCTAGCAATTCTTCGGGCACAGAACAGGAGTTCCGTCGCAGGTATAGGACAAAACTGAATTTCATTCGATGCTGAATTATTTTACAATGGATGAGTGACTGGCTCCAACAAGTTCGACCCCTCATGAAAGTTTTAAAGGTGTTTCTGCTTAAGATAGGAGTCAATGATCAAATCAAAATTTTCACAAGCACGGCCTTTCGATAAGGGCAGAGTGCTCACCCAGCAGCTCTCGTGTAAAAACAAAAATAAGTGAGAGAGAGAGAGAGAGAGAGAGAGAGAGAGAGAGAGAGAGAGAGAGAGAGAGAGAGAGAGAGAGAGAGAGAGAGAGAGAGAGAGAGAGAGAGAGAGAGAGAGAGAGAGAGAGAGAGAGAGCTCCAGCAATGGTGTATTCACGTTATCTTCCTTGCTGACAAGTGGAAGATGCAAAGAAGTGCCTAACAACAGCCTATAATGCCATACCGAAAAATAATCAAAACGCCCCTTTTCGAGGGTATACTTCCACAACCCACCTGGCAGCTACCAAATGGTTGTGCTCATAAAGAAAATGTGTCTTGAAGGTCCTGTAAGTGAAGGAATTGCTTTGCATATTACCGGAGCGCCGCTCTATGACGAGGCTTTCCCGTCACGTGGTTTTGAAAGGAAAAGTATAATTACGGCAGTTAAAGCTTAGTGTCCGTCTGTGAATATCACTGAAGGAAAAATTTGCTCTATTATCGCATAAGCGAGCAGCTGAAGTAAGTAGGGCACGTTTTTAAGGGAATACGCACGTAAAGTGAGACGGCCGCTTGGAATATCTTAGGAATTAATAAGAAATAAAACAAATCTATATAATTAACGAGCACAGAAAGTCACTAATTAACTTAAATAGCTTGCGAGCATTGATATATATTTGTACACTTCTCAGATTCTGATATAAGATGGACAACAATTCAAGCGCAAACTTTCCGTTATTTTAATACACCCACCATTAACACTACCATTGCTATTACAAATAATGATAATAATAATAATAATAATAATAATAATAATAATAATAATAATAATAATAATAATAATAATAATAATAATAATAATAAATAATAATAATAATAATAATAATAATAATAATAATAATAATAAAAATAATAAAAATAATAATAATAATAATAATAAAAATAATAATAATAATAATAAAAATAATAAAAATAATAATAATAATAATAATAATAATAATAAAAATAATAATAATAATAATAATTACAGTTATGACTGACATCATTCATTCTATCTATCTACCTTGGCTATTTCCCCCTTTAATTGGGGGGTAGCCGACATCAGTAGTAATGACGCAAGTGCAAAAATATCTCCCCATACATGGTAAGTGTATGTAATATATATATATATATATATATATATATATATATATATATATATATATATATATATATATATATATATATATATATATATATATATATATATATATATATATATATATATATATATATATATATATATATATATATATATATATATATATATATATATATATATATATATATATATATATATATATATATATATATATATATATATATTTATATATATATATATATATATATATATATATATATATATATATATATATATATATATATATATATATATATATATATATATATATATATATATATATATATATATATATATATATATATATATATATATATATATATATATATATATATATATATATATATATATATATATATATATATATATATATATATATATACATATATATATATATATATATATATATATATATATATATATATACATATATATATATATATATACATATATATATATATATATATATATATATATATATATATATATATATATATATATATATATATATATATATATATATATATATATATATATATATATATATATATATATATATATATATATATATATATATATATATATATATATATATATATATATATATATATATATATATATATATATTCTGCTTTCTATGGAAATCCCCTATTACTAACAAAGAAAGAGAAACTTCTCTCTCTCTCTCTCTCTCTCTCTCTCTCTCTCTCTCTCTCTCTCTCTCTCTCTCTCTCTCTCTCTCTCTCTCTCTCTCTCTCTCTCTCTCTCTCTCATATGCTTCTATTTTTCTGCTATTTGCACCATGCAGCCGAAATTACTAGTCATAAATATTAAATACAAATGCACCACACAAATGAAAGCTTTGCACTTATACATACATATACATACATGAATATATACCTGAGTACCATACATATATTTATGTATGTATGTATGCATGTATGTATGTATGTATGTATGTATGCATGTGTGTGTGTGTGTGTGTGTGTGTGTGTGTGTGTGTGTGTGTGTGTGTGTGTGTGTGTGTGTGTGTGTGTGTGTGTGTGTGTGTGTGAGTGTGTGTATGTGCACCTCATTGTTTTAACTTAATTGAATTCCCGAGAAAGAGCATTATGCTCGTGACTCTCCGTCTCCTGATCTGTTTAATTTTTCTTTACTCCCTCAGTGTGTATGTCTGTGTATGAGTGTGTGTGTGATTACCTAATTGTGTTTACGGGAAAGAGCCCAAAGCTCGTATCTTCCCGTCTCCTGATCGGTTCCATTTTATACTTAGTGATACTTATCATACCTGTCCTTAAAACTATGGATTGAGATAGCATTAACTACCTCCTCGCTTAGACAATTCCAATTATCAACTACTCTTACACTGAAAAAGTATTTCCTTACATCCTGCAAAGAAGCTTTCTTACGAAGCTTCAAACTATGACCTCTAGTTCTAGAGCCAGCCATATCAAAATATCGATCCCTATCCACTCTATCATAACCATGAAGGAATTTAAAGACTGTCACCATATCCCCCCTCAATCTTCTAGCTTCGAGTGATGGTAAGTCTAATTCCCTCAGCCTCTCATCATAACTGAGATTGCGTATTTCTGGCACCAGTTTCGTAGCATGTCTTTGAACTTTTTCAAGCTTAGCTATGTGCTTTTTCAAGTGTGGATTCCAAAAGGGGGCTGCATATTCCAGTTTTGGCCTCACATAGGTTACATAAATATTTCTGAACATTTCCTTGTCCATGTGCCTGAAGGCTACCCTTACATTTGATAAGAATGCATATGCTGCCCTTACTATGCCATTTATATGTATTTCTGGAGACAAATCTGCCAGTATGTTTACTCCTAGATCTCTCTCATTTTCTGTCTCTTGAAGTTGTACTCCAGCCACCGAGTAGTCAAGCTTGGGCCTTCTTGCACTTGTACCCATTTTCATTACCTTATATTTTGAAGTATTGAATTTCATTAGCCACTTTTCTGACCACTCATGCAGATTATTTAGATCCTCCTGAAGTTCTCTACCATTGTTCTCGTTTTTTACTTTCTTCACAATCTTTGCATCATCTGCAAACATATTCATGAATGAATTTACAGACTCTGGTAGGTCATTTACATATACAAGGAACAAAAGTGGCCCTAAAACTGAACCCTGTGGAACTCCACTACTAACTCTTCTCCATTCAGACACAGTGTCTTACTCTAACCCTCTGTTCCCTTCCTTCTAAGTAAGTTTTTATCCATTCCAAAACATTTCCACCTATTCTAGCCATTGATTGCAGCTTCCTAATAAGTCTTCCATGTGGAACCGTGTCAAACGCTTTCTGGAAGTCTAGGAATATGCAATCTGCCCAGCCCTCTCTTTCCTGTAAGATTTGGCTTACCTCATCATAAAATTCTAATAAGTTTGTTACTGTTGATCTACCTTCTCTAAAGCCATGTTGCCTCACTGACAAAAAGTTGAAGGATTCCAAGTGAAGAGAGATATGTTTCCTTAGTAGTTTCTCCATAACTTTGCAAACTATGCTGTGTGTGTGTGTGTATGTGTATTCTTAGCGTAACCAGTCATACATATGTAATCATAAAAACATACATATGTATGCATATATATATATATATATATATATATATATATATATATATATATATATATATATATATATATAT
>JAXCGZ010022837.1:15000-20000 GCA_037179515.1 Halocaridina rubra | reverse complement strand
AAGACGGATCTATCGTCATATCAGGGCCTAATCCTGCCATATCTCTGTGTCCTCAGTATTTCGACTGTTCTATCAGCCTGTCATTTTTCTATTGAGTACCATTACTTCATCTCTGCATTGTCCTTAACTTTTTATTTTTTCTTCGTCTAAATGTTTTCTTCGTGCCCGGGCCTTCATTGACGAGGGCACTTTTATCCCTGTCCCGATGTCACACTCATGAAAAAAAGTGTGGATTGATCTCTGTATTATCGTCTTGTTATGAAGACTACATTTTCACACACACACACACACACACACACAAGCATATATATATATATATATATATATATATATATATATATATATATATATATATATATATATATATATATATATATATATTATAAAATATGTGTGTGTGTGTGTGTGTGTGTGTGTGTGTGTGTGTGTGTGTGTGTGTGTGTGTGTGTGTGTGTGTGTGTGTGTGTGTGTGTGCATTTGACTAATTATGTTCAAGGGAGAGAGGATTATGCTCATAGCTCCCTGAAATAATAATGCTAATAAATAACTACAACATAGATATCCTCTGTGTATGTGAAACTTGGCTTCTTCGTACAATTGAAAATAAGCATGTCAATATCCCAGAGTTTGAAATATATCGAAATGACCATGGCCGAGGGGGTGGGGGGTGTATTTATGTTAGAAATTATCTCAGTGCATCAGAAATAAACACAGGTCTAGAAAAAACTGAAGAGCTCGAATATATATGGATCCCTGTGCAGTATCAGAAACTTCCATCTTTCATTATAGGATGTTTTTACCGTCACTCAAAAGCACCTTCCAGTTCAGTCAGTCATCTGCTAGAAACATTCAAAAATATCTGTGTGAGCCATAAACTCGTATACATACTAGGTTACTTTAATGATGAGTTGATCTCTGCAGAAAACAAAATGAAAAGGGTGATCAGCACTGTGAAGTTAACACAAACAGTGACAAAACCGACCTGTATAACCCTAATTCTAGGACTCTCATAGATCTGATAATAAGAAATGAAGTGGAGAGTATACCTTACTGGGACGTAACTCCCTGCCCAATAGCAGATCACGAGTTCAATATTGCTATGCTAACTATAAACAAGCTCAAAAGGAAGCCTATCTGCCAGACATGCCGATACCTAAAAAATTACTCCCCGGATATCTTTTGTGAAGTATAAATCAACATCAGAAATGTACTTAATGGTATAATAAACACAGATAACGTCGATCTGCATGTTGAAATTCTAACAAAAGTCTTTCATGAATGCCTAGATAATTGCGCACCCATTGTAATAAGGAAAATAACCAGTCCCTCAGCCCCCTGGCTAACTAATGACATCAGAGAGGCAATGCCAATCAGAAATCAAAAACAAAAATAGCTAAATATGAATAGATATGATATTATTCTCTATGTCCATTATAAAGTAGAAAAGAAACGTGTCAGATCCCTCATTAATGATAAAAAAAAAATTACAAAAAACAATTTAATGACTCTAAACATGATACAGTGGCAACATGGGAAGTGATAAGAAGCATGATACCAAATGGGAAGACTGACAAACAAGGTTATGAAAGTATTACAAAGTTGAAAGACAAAGCGGAAAACTTTAATAACTATATCGCTAGCATGGCAAAAATTCATATTAAAAAGCACAAGAAAACATTAACTCAGTGAACATGAGTAGTTACTTAAATGATAGTTCTTTCAATGTAACATCATAGATTACCTTAAGATCATTCCTGTTGATTGTGCTACCATAAAGAGTCTAAGAAACTCTGGTTCTTATAACCCAGGTGGTATACCCTTTCAATTCATCAAAGATGCTCTACCTATGATTGTATCTTATCTTTCAACTATTATAAACACCTCCATTGTTACTAGAAGGTTTCCTAATTCTTGGAGAAAAATCACATGTAATACTTGTTCATAAAAAGGGGGACAGAGAAGATGTGACAAACTATCGTCCCATTTCCCTGCTACTCATTTTGTTTAGAATATTAGAAAAACAGTTGCATGCCAACTAATGTCATATCTAGAGACAAACAGACTATTAGCTATTAACCAGCGTAGTTTCAGACCGAAACTCTCTACGGAAACTGCACTGCTCAAAGTAACTAATAAAATTTACAATAATATAGCTAAGAAAAAAAAATTCTTTGCTTGTATTATTAGATTTATCAAAAGAATTTGACAGTGTAAACCATGAAATTCTTATTAATAAATGTAGTAACCTAAATATTGACCGTACCTGCTTTAGAGAGTATATATCTAACCGCAGACAGTCTAGCCACCTTAACAGCATTATCTCTACTCTAATAAATGTATCATTTGGTGTTCCCCAGGGATCAGTCCTTGGTGCTATGCTCTTCTCCATCAACGTCAATGATCTAACTTGTTTCATTTCCAACTGTTTAGTTGTACAATATGCAGATGATACTCAGCTACTCCTTAGTTTGTGATATTAATAATCTCCCAGAGCTAACCTTAAGAGCAGAAAACACTCTATCAAAAAGTAAAATCTATTTTCAAAAATTAGGCTGTGAATTAACGAAAGTAAAACACAATGCATGTTTATTGGTTCAAGGTATTACATAGCACATATTCCAGAAAACATAACAATTAATTTTTGTGGCAATATCATCACACCTAGCAAAACTGTCAAGAATCTAGGAACTCACTTTGATAATTACATGTTGCTTGATTTCCATATAGATTAGGTATGCAAAAAGGTAACAGGACCACTAATGTACTTATCACGTATAAAAGACAATTTTGAGACTAACATTCGAATAACGATTGTCGAATCTCTAGCCCTAAGTCATATTAATTATTGCATAACTGTATGGAGAGCTACCACTAAGACTCAGATAAATATAGAATACAGAAGCTTATTAATTTCGCAGCTCGAGTTGCCCTGGGAGGAATAAGAAAATATGACCACTACACACCAGCTCTCAAAAAGGTTTGGTGGCTGCAGGCAGAAAACAAGATCACCTATGCTATTAACGTTTTTGTATACACAATTTTGAACAGTCACTATCCTAACTGGCTATTTGATTTCAAAACAGTCAGGGATATAAGGGGAACCAACACAAAACAGAGTAGTGAGCTCTATATTCAGAGAACAAATACAGATGTAGGTTCAAAGATGATTAATATTAGAGGGCCAACACTCTGGAACAATATTAAAGAACATCTTAAAAGTTCATCCTCCTTCACAGCCTTCAAAGGCAAACTATATAGTTTTCTTTTGGACAAAAAGTTACTGCTCACACACTAATCAAACTTAATGATTTAATGCAAGTTCCTTTAACACTAACTATTCTATATGTAAATTGCTATCGATTTCTTTGATCTTTAAATTAAGAACTAATTATTATCATTGTAAGGAGTACAAATATGGTGATGATGCCAATAATAACGATCCTGTATCGAGTGTTATTATTACTACTTCATTATTAACATTATTGTTGACAAATAATGATTATTGTTATTATGTCCTTTAGCTGTAGCTACTGTTAATTTTCTATGCAAGCTTTATCTCTGTTCACTTAGTATAACTGTTATATCTTGAGTGTAAAACTATACTACTGTAATATATACTTCTACACAGGTATGCCCAACTACATCATATCTCCGTTTTATGTATCTTTATGCGAAATTTATTAATAATACTCTACTTTAGTATCATTATTATCACTGTATTTTCATAATTAATTATACTCCTATTGTTGTTATTATTATTATTATTATTATTATTATTATTATTATTATTATTATTATTATTATTATTATTATTATTATTATTATTATTATTATTATTATTATTATTACTATCTGTTCACTTGTTAGCTATATTTCTATTCACTGTAAGTGTATGTATCACCCTCTTACTTACTTGTTCAATTACATGTCTACTTATAAGTGTACTCTTAGTTTTGCAAAAGAATAACCATTATAAAAATGGAAATAAATGTTTGTTTGTGTGTTACCTAGTCGGCTTCATTTTTGTACCCACTAATAATTATCATAATTATGCCTAAGACTGTAAATGCATTTAGCATTTACAGTTTACTCATTTAGCAAATTCTTATGACCTTTCATCCTTCAAAAAGCAGATCTCTCGTCATCTCAGAGCCTAGTCCTCCATATCTCTGGGTCCTCTGTACTTTGATTGGTTTTTTTTCTGTCTGTCGTTTTCCTTTGTGCAACCTTACCTCATCTCTGCCTTGCCCTTAACCTTTTCTTTTCCTTCGTCTTGGTATTTTCTCGTGGCCGGGCCTAAATTCATGAGGGCAGTTTCTGCCTGTCCCGGTGTCACTCTCTTAACAAAAAAAAAAAAAAAAAAAAGTATTTTTCTTTCGAAGCGTCAATCCAAGGCATCTAGTTCGAGAGCCACTCATATTTAAATATTGCTCTCAAACAACACTGTCAAAGCCATGAGGGAAATGAAAAACTCTGTCATCAGATTCGTGGAATCTCTTTAAACTATCTCCAGTTTATTCATACGCTTTTTTTTCCAGTGCAGATACCATAAAAGTGCTGATGTATATTTCGAGTTTTGGCCTCACATAAGTCAGTAAATGAGTCCGGTTTCACGTCACGGACTCTTATTCTACTAAGGGCTAGGACGGTGCCTTTCTTCTCAGGACATTGCTTCTGGCAGTGTGACCATTACCCTGAGTGAATATCCTTACTAACCTTAGACCGTGGTGGGTCTCGAACTACCAACCTGATGAAACAAAGTCACACTCTACCAACCCAGCTCCGGTGGCCACAAACATAAGTCACGCATACATTTCTTAATATTTCCTTGTCAATACGCCTGAAAGCCATCCTAGTGTTTGCTAAGTGAGTATATTTTGCCTTTATGGAGACAAAGCTGCCAATATATTTTTTTTTTCTAGATCTCTTTCCTTCTTAGATTCTTGAAGTTCCTCTCCTGCTAGTGAATACTCAAATATGGATCTTCTTGCACTCTTGTC
>JAXCGZ010022837.1:0-7500 GCA_037179515.1 Halocaridina rubra | reverse complement strand
TCATATTACAGCTTTTACTAAGCCACGAGGGAGGTTATGAGAAGCTGTAATATGACCAAAAATGCATTCAGAAAGAATGTGTTCATTCCTAGTATAGAAATTAACTGTAATATATGCTTCTTTATTTAGACATTCAGTGGCATAGTTAATAGTGTCTTGGCACAGTAATTCTGTGTCTTAGATTAAAGTCCTGGTCAGAGGTAAAATATGATTCATGTTTTCACATATGTCAATGTACTTATTTGATTATTATTAATGCCTATATAGCTGGAATTGAATTAAGTGCAAAAAGCAAAGCCACAAGTGAGGGTAGGAGAAGCTGTAATGTAAACAAAAAGCATTCAGATGGAATATATTCATTCCTAGAATAGCAGTTAGCTGTAAGGTTTGCTTCATCTTTAGACCGTCAGTGGTGTAATTGATAGCACCTTGACCAAGTAATTCTGTATCTTAGGTTCGAGTCCCTGTCAGGGGTAAACTATGATTCATGTTTTCACATATGTTAATGTGTTTATTTGGTTATTATTATGCCTATATAGCTGGGAATTAAATCAAATGCGGAAAGCGAAGCCACGAGTGATGTCAGCAGAAACTGTAGTAAGAACAAAAAGACATTCAGTATAGCAGTTAGATGTGAGGTTTGCTTATTCTTTAGACCCAAAATGGTGTAGTTGATAGCACCTTGGCACGGTAATTCTGTGTCTTAGGTTCGAGTCCCAGTAAGGGGTAACATAGGATTCATATATATATATATATATATATATATATATATATATATATATATATATATATATATATATATATATATATATATATATATGGATAGAAAGATTGGGATTAAGACCACCCCGTTTCATCTATTCTATTGACTTGGATTGCTGCATCTGCTGGATATTTGAAGTATAGACTGTACTTAATCCTTCTTTTTTTGTATATATCTCGGGAGTTATACGGCACGGGAGAAAAAAAAACTCTTAGAGGTGGTATGGCCCTCGTCAGATTCATGCAAACGTATCCCTTTTAGTCACTCTAAAATAAGAATGGGACATAAGGAGGTAGAGTCTGTCTTTCTTGTTGTTATACGACATAACACTGGACACAGTCGAGCGGTTCTTTAATATCATTTTTCAATGAAAGATATATAAAAACAAACGGCGAGGACAAACATTGGAAATATAAAGAATACAAAATATATCAAGGCTTGTATTAAGAAGCAGCCTAAGTATAAATTAGCGCGATAGTAAATGAAGTGATATACTGGCATCCAAATGTGACCGATATTCTACTGAAAGTGATATGCGAGACCCCGAGACAGCTAAGGCAGTTGATCATAAGAATTAAGAAATACTAAAGGTGTTTGTGACAAGGTTTCTGGTGGATTACATGGGCAAATGCCTACATGAGTTAGGCAGTAGGAATGTATATAACAGATCTGCTTGCGAAGCAGAAAGTACATAGTAAGTGAAGCCATGTATTGCTACAAAACTCTGAAGGTGAAACTATATATTAGCGAAGTTAAATTATTAGTACGTCAAAAAAGTGAAATAATTATAAGCCAAATCCGAAACAATAACAGGTTTTAGAATTATCGTAAAATACGTTCTGTGAGCGCTTGCTCACACACACACACACGTTATGAGGAGAGGCTGAAGGAACTAGACTTTATCGTCATGAGAATCTAAAAGAAAGAGGGGAGGATTATAACTGTTTTTAGATTCCTTCGTGGTTTTGACAGAGTGAATAGGGAGCAATATTTTGATGTGGCTGACTCTAGAACTAGAGGACATAGTCTAAAGATTCTTAAATAAACTTCTTCACAAGATGTAAGAAAGTACTTTTTTATTGTAAGAATAGTCTATCATTGGAATTCTCCTATTGTGGAAACAATAAATACTAAATATGTTCATAGCTCTGAGGAGAGACATGATAAGTGTGAGTAAGTTAAAATGAAACTGAATCCGTAATGAGGAGATACGCGTATAGGGCTCTTTCCTGTCAGCACAGTTAGGTAAATACAATTAAGTAAACACGCACAAACCTACTGCATTAAGGAACTGGGGGGGGGGGTGGAACGAACATATATTTATAGACGGTTTATTTACGGCATATAGAGAGACCCTGAATTTCATTCTACTCACGTTGCTGAAGTCCATTCAACCCTGTGTAATTAAAACCAATTATGTGCTTCAAACAGCGTTATCAAACTGTGTCTCAAGTTTCATTCAAAGAGCATGTAACCTCAAATCGTCTCTGAGTGACCTAATTCAACATTATGTTTTCCTATTCCACAATGTAAATGATACCGGTCACCCATTTCCTTACTGAATTAGAGCATACATGACAAATAGTATGATAAAGGTAGATCACTGAACTCGGATTTAACATGGGGGCCGCAATGACGCAATGGTAGAGCCCGCAAGTTGGGAAGTGACAAGCCTGACCAACTCGGGGTCGATCCTGTCGAGGGGCAATAGGGTGGGAAATCAGCCTAAATCCCCCTGATCCAACTTGCCTTTCTCCATCCCCAATCGAATGGAGAATAATTATAACATGTAAAACAGCAAAACAAAAAAATAATAATAATAATCTAAAAATGAAATTAGCTAATGCAGTTCCTCTACAATCTTGAGTCTACAGACGCGATTTTAATAAATTTGTGTTGAACATAACTTAACTTTGCATTTCCTAAAAAAAATTATTGACACGTTTAATTTACCAAATGTACAATATCAATGACAGAGCGCTATGTTTTTCTCCTAAATAAGTGCCAAAAGTATATTGAGTAGCAAATAATAGGTACACGGCCTGAGATTGTGAACCGGCCAGGAATGTACCTGATTAACAAATGCATCATTTTCGTCATTAGAATGAACATAAGACATTCAAACTTTAAACCATCATAAGCAAGAAGTATCACATATTTTATGCAACATTTATGCGGTGCATAACCACCCAAAAATGTAATATAGCAATGCTTTTTATATCATATCAATGGTGATATCAAATCATGTCTTAGATGCCTCGGGAATTTTGCTAAGAGAAGATAACCACATTGATAACTTGAAAATGCTTCGAGTAATCCTCTCCCATTTCATATATTCATAAACCAAAATAAATAAAGAAATAAAGACACTGATTTCATCTTAAAAAGAAATTTGTTGTTTCTGATGATCAAATAATATCTAATGCTTTACTATTTCTCTCTTTCCAGATGCTGTCAGTATTGATACTGATGCTCGCTCTGGCATCAGTGAGTGGTAGAATTATAGATGGCGCCCACACCTATTCAGACTACGCGGTAGTGCCAGCACAACCAATAGCAGTTTCAAATAATAAAGTGGAAAGGGTGAGAGGATTGTCATTAGGATATAATCATGACGGCCATAACTTGCGCGCGTACTTTTCTTACAGGTTTTGGACGAGTGCTTTACATTTAGGACAAACCTTTTTAAGGCTGAGATCTTCAATTTTCCAAGCTTTTGCTATGAACAAGGTGTAGTAACAATATGATCGGTTTTACGTCACGGACTCCCTTTTCTACAAAGCGCCTTCTCACGAAGGACTTTGCTTTTGGCAGGTGTGATAATTACGTTGAGTGCATGCCCCTACTAATTTCAGACCGTGGTGGGCCATGAACCCTTGACCTGACGCTTCAATGTCGCAGACACTACCACTCTGCCACGGCTACCACTGGTTTTGTAACAATAGTAAAGAAAAATAATTAATAATGTGTAATGGGAATAGTGTGTGTGTGTGTGTGTGTGTGTGTGTGTGTGTGTGTGTGTGTGTGTGTGTGTGTGTGTGTGTGTGTGTGTGTGTGTGTGTGTGTGTGTATAATATTGACCAATACGGAAAATGAAAAAGACTTGCAGACTTGAGTTAGCAAGTACCTCCGATTTCAGAAATCTTAATCAAAGCTAGAGCTGAAGTAACAAACAAAAAAGAGTTTGAATATATATACAAGTTTAATATCAAAGCAATATCAAATTGCATATATGCAATAATTTTCTCAGTTACTAAAATTTAGCTCTGGCCTTGATAACCATATCTTTAAATCGGGAGTACTCGCCAACTCAAATTTGTCCCATTTTCCTTCGAGGTCAGTAGGATCATTTTAATTTTCATCAAGTGTTATATTTACAAACATACATACGTACATAATATATATATATATATATATATATATATATATATATATATATATATATATATATATATATATATATATATATATATATATATATATATATATATATATATATATATATATATATATATATATATATATATATATATATATATATATATATATATATATATATATATATATATATATATATATATATATATACAGGTATATTTTTAATATGGCAATGTTATTATCCTCAGATCTTACTGCTTTAGAAGTAGTAGTAGTGACGTAGTGCTTTTGATTATCCCATCTAATGACACCACTGACGTAGGGATTTTATTATTATCCCACCGAGCGTCACCACTGACGTAGGGCTTTTCCTCCTACGTATATAAGCTTATAATTATGGTAGCGTGGTTACAAGGTAAGAATGGACAAGCAGTAGTTCCTTTGCTCATATTTATTCTAGAGTACAACACATCCGACGCCTCAATGCCCCCACCCTATGACTATCACAATCTATGATCTATTCGTGCCCCTGGCAAAGTTCTAACTAACTGTCTCTGCCCCGGGTGGCTCTTGAAATACCCCCAGGGGCAGGGCGTGGCTTAACATCCAATTCTCCAATGAAATCAGTGAGATCTAGTCCAGCTAATCAGCGCCAGGTTCAAAGTGGAATCCCGCCTACTTCCGAGGAGGAGTTATTGGGCATCTCTCCTGGGCGTGTACCTGCGTACGAAACATAAGTTGATGTTTCGTGCGGTTTAGGAAAGGGCTAACTTCTTGGCCTTTCCCACCCTCCTCAGGTACTCCATGTCGGATGCCAAGCCTCAGGGGTCCGGTCACATATCTCCTTGACTTGCCCTCTACAAACACCGGCCGCACCGCAGAAAACAATTGGGAGAGTATTCTATTTCACCCTTGACTTCTAGCCTCACATGTTTCTCTTCACGACTTGTGGTGTTTTCGAGGACCGAGGGTCCCTTATCCTGTAGGCCTCTTGGGGGGGGTGCATGGCGCCAGCGGTTAGTTCCAGGTGCCTAGCCACAAATCTTGGTGATCCCAAGGGAACACATGGGCGGCACCCAAAACTCAATAAAAGTGAGGGCATGTAATAGAATATCCGTGGCCTCGACTAACCGTTACCCCTCAAGATGTGTTACAAGTTTCAGATTCTGGCTTCAGCATGACGGACTGGCTTCAGCATGACGGAAGTCATACGACATCCCTCCCAACCAAAACTGAAATATCTCTTATTTCAGTCGAAGCATGGGCTACTTTTCCGGGAGCTCTTGGACATATCCTAGCTAACATTAGTTTACAATAGAAATGGGGCCGAATTATTTAAGCTATTTTCTAAGAATTCCTATACAAATTACACAAACATAACATATATAGAGTACTTTTACAGACAACTAGAGCATGCAGGGTCTATTTCCTTGTTGGAAATCTGTAATACAAACATATTCTTATATTTAAACAACATAATTCCAGTGTGAAACTAATATCAAACATTAATTAAGATCAAAAGCCAGTTTAAATCAAAACATTAATTCATCTACTTCTCTCGTTTCTTTAAAAGACAAAATTGAGTTAATTACAGTAGGATTATGACTCATTTAGGACATTAGCAAACAATTAAGTAGAGTATTAGCATGTATAAACATGTAAAATGCAATAGTCTATAACATCCACAGTAATTTCTATAAGAGACCTTACCTTCATAAATTCTATTCCTATCATTATTAGGGGCATTGATTTGTCTTAAAATTAAGCCTTAAAAACTACTCCTGAAACAAAACATGTGTTACTTTCATATTATATTACTATTCAGAGACCAATGGATAGGACGACTTTTAATTTCTCTGTCTAGGACGACTTTCGTTTTCTCTGTCTAGGACGACTTTCGTTTTCTCTGTCTAGGACGACTTTCGTTTTCTCTGTCTAGGACGACTTTCGTTTTCTCTGTCTAGGACGACTTTCGTTTTCTCTGTCTAGGACGACTTTTAATTTCTCTGTCTAGGACGACTTTCGTTTTCTCTGTCCAGGACGACTTTCGTTTTCTCTGTTTTTTTGCTCATGAATTCTTGCTAGGTGCGATTCCACGGTTTCCCTCGGGGATTCTTTCGCTTTCACTCCCCCGCCGTCCTTGCTGCAGGCCCAGGTTTGTTGCCATATCTCCGTTACTCGGTTAGGCAAAACAAAAAGGACAAGGACTGGGCCCATCCCGCTAATCCTTCCAGCCCGGCTTCCTCGTCCCGCCCTCGGCCGATCTTGACTAAGACCACCACGCAGGAGACCTGCAACGTCACAGCGTTTCTCTTCCTTTACGGCCCTCGCACGTACCTTCGAAGTAGATCTCGGGATGAAAGTTTGAACCTATGTCACTACTACAGTTGTAAGAAAGGTTCCCTATGACTTCAGGGTACCAACAATGGCCATACGTTGGTAATCGAGGCTATACTTTGCCTCCCCTGCAACTGCAAGTGATTGCAATCTCTATTCAATGGGCACTAGGGACTTGTCTGACGGACAAAATCTAAAGACTTTTAGAACTTGCAGGTCGGGGCTGCCTAGGAATAGGGTGGTAATGGAAGGTATGTGTCTACACAACTAGATTATTATTCCAAGATACTTAGGACTTAGCAACTGCTACATAGCATTACTCTACTATAAATGTCAAAAAGAATAATCATTAAATGCTGAGAAAAGCCACTAAAGAAACATTCTTATTAGCGGTGGCTACAGTAACATCAAGTATGAATTCAGATAAAAGATACAAATCATCAAGTTACTGCTGATTTCATTTCAAAAATAATAATTAGCAACAGGCCATTGAGAGATAGCAACAATATCAGTCAACATAATAACATTACTAATAATCATGATCTAAAAATAAGAATAATAAACAATAAAAATAAATATACTAAATCAGAAATATCAATATATATACAATGGAGACTGGCATTCAGAAGTAAGAACAGAGTTCTATACTTATACTTCATAGTGATGCTTATTCTAACACAGTCTCCTTTAATATTCAAATTCCTGCTGTCATAATCAATGTATATATATATAGCATAAGTGGCAACTTGCTGGCTCCACAATTTGTCAATGGGAGTTCTATCTATTCTCTAAACAGTTGCGACATGTGGCACAAACATTTATGCAAATGGCGGTACTACCGATATCTTATCAGTATTTATGCAATAACAGCATGCAACAATCTATTGACTGCAATGAAATGTAGGCACAATTATCGCCTAGCTTCGCTGGAAAAAAAAAACAAACAAAAAAAAAATCAAAGACAGCAACGTTCTTTTAGCATTGAACGGAGCCTCTGTCAGGCTCAGAGTCGAGTGAAAGGT
>JAXCGZ010022836.1:92500-105000 GCA_037179515.1 Halocaridina rubra | reverse complement strand
AGTAATTCATTATACTAAGGGCTAGTGACTGAACAACCATGATTCTCATTGATTTATCGAATCTATCTTTTATTCTTTTTATTATCATTAATGCGCCGTTTACCTTCTTGACAATATGACTATGTACGTCATATAAGAGATAAGTGTCCATATTGACTCCTAAATTCTTTACAGATACAGATGGTGTGATCACAGTACTACCAAAATTAATCTTGATATTAGGGGGGAGAAGCGATATTAACTGGCGTGAACCAACAAACATGCATTGTGTTTTTTGTTCGTTCACGTTCAATCCATTTTTCTGAAAATATACTTTTGCCTCATCCAATGCATATTCTGCTAACTTTAAAAGATCTTCTACATTACATACTTTATCAGATAATACCAACTGACAATCATCCGCATATTGTACCAAAAAATATTTTTAAAGAACTTCTGCCATATCATTTATATAGATTAAAAACAAAACAGGTCCTAGGATTGATCCCTGAGGAACCCCAAATTTCACATTTCTAGTTGTTGACACAACAGAATTGATTTTTACAGATTGGCATCTATCTTTTAAATAATCACTGAACCAGAATTCATCGATATTTAATTTATTACATTTCCTTAGAAGAATGTCATGGGATACACTAACGAATGCCTTTGACAGATCTAGCAATAACAGAAGAGATATTTGTTGGTTATCCATGTTACTATAAATGCGTTCTGTGACCTTTAACAACGCTGTTTCTGTTGACAAGTATCTTCGGAAGCCGTGTTGACTCTCTGAGAACAAAGAATTCGCTTCTAGAAATGACATGAGCTGTGTTTCCACTATTTTTTCTAGGACCTTTGAAAGACTTGGTAATAAAGAGATGGGTCTGTAGTTTCCGACAGCATCTATATCCCCATTTTTATAAATTAAGTCTCTAGATTAAGTCTCCTTCAGGTACGGTTCTTTCCTTATGCCTACATCTACACCAAATATTCTGGTGTATTCTCTTACTATCCCATTGCATTTGACAAGTCACAACACTCCTCATCTATGTTTCTTTTTGTTATCTTTTTCCTCATTTTTACTATAATAATGGAAGGTCCAATGCTTATGGCCCCAGTACCTGGCATAGAGGAGTGTTAAGAATCTCTGAGGATCTTGTTGACTCAGCTATTGGTGTGAGGATAGACACACTTAGGGGAAATATGGTTCTGTACTTAGCTTTGCATTTCCTGTTAGATCTGCTTCTTTCATCTTCACATCAGTGGCCTGAACTCCAATCTTTCGTCTGTAAAACAGCACTTGGCTACATTCCTCCCTAACCACGACATTCTCTCTGAAACACAGCTGTCTATTCATGCATCCCCTGACTTTCAAATCTTCCATTATAACCTGTAGTCTCGTTATCGTTCCAAAGGTGGGGTCTGTGACTATTGCAACACTAACCCTCCTATTGCAAGGCTAATGGTCTTTAAACCTCCTGAAATTGATGTTCTCTGGCTAAAGATCTATCTCTCCACTACCACTATATTCCTTTGCTTCTGCTACTGCTCTCCTACTAAACTGATTTTGTGTCTTTCTTTGAATATTTATCCTCATCCCGTGAATCTTTGATATCCTCTCACCCACATGCTGAAGTTCTCTGTATTGGAAACTTCAATGTACACTGCAGTGAGTGCCTTAATTTTACTCACAGTGACGTTGGAGGAAGTGAGGCCTTAGCTTTTTGTATTACTCACGATCTGGAGTAGATTATCAAATATCTATTCATATTCACGATTGCTACGAACATGCAGCCAATGCTCTTGACCTATATCTTACTTTAATCCTTCAAGCTATTCATATTCTTTGCTTTCACATCTTGGTAAATCTACCACTCTTTGATTTTGATCTCTTCCATTTTCACTCCCCCTCCATCAATTCCTCCTATTCAGCTTCTCCTTTGGCACCTTGAACATACCCGAGGTGATGATATTGTAACTTTAGCTTTGATTTCCCTTGAGATGACAGTTGCTTTCGAACACGCAACCCTGAGCAGATAGCCCTAATAGTTGCCGAGCTCATAACCTCAGGACTGGAGCTTTCATACCCTCCTCTGTGAAAACTTTTTCTCCCCCTAATCCTTGGTTTGACCATGTCTGCTCCATGACTATTCAGGCCAGGGATCGGGCATACATGTTGCACCAAGCCTCTCCCTTAATTTTAACTAGCTCTCCTTTTGTTAAAGCCAGGAACTGCTGTAATCAAAGGTCTATAGCCTCCTTCTTTAGAGGGAAAGTTGTGACCTTTATTCCTCCCCCACTAGTAAATATTTCTGGTCTTTAGCCAAAAACAGCTCCGACGTCTTCTGTAAATCAAACTTTACTCTCTATTTCATTCTGATTGCTCAACAACTTGCTTTCCAACTGACAGAGCCCCTCTCTTAGGCTCTCATTTTTCTTCCAACTCTTTTGTAAGCAATTCCAGCACACCTGTCCCTCATACTTTACCAATCTTTAACCCCATGTCCTACATTATCCTTTCTTCATGCAAAGTCCATAAGGTTCTCTGTCCTCTAACGAGGAACAAGGCATCCGGACCTGATGGTACCCCTGCAAGGTTTCGGTAGAAGATTGCAAATGAACTGGCTCCCGTGCTTTGGCATCTTTTCCACCTCATTCTCTCAACCAGTATCTACCCTTCATCTTGGAAGCATGCTCTAGTTCAGCCTTTTCCTAAGAAGGGTGGCCGCTTTATTCCATCAGACTACCAACCTATTGCCTTAACCTCTACTATTATTAATGTATTCAAAACTTTGCTCAATTCTCACTTCTTGAAAGTCTTGAATCTAACTGGCTTTTCTCAGATCACCAGTATGACTTTCGCATGGCAAGATCAATTGGTGACCTGTCATATCTTACTCATGTAGGGTCATCTTCTCTGAGGAACTATGGGGAATCCTTAGTTATCACTCTTGATATCTCTAAGGCATTTGACAGAGTCTGGCACAAGGTTCTGTTGGCTAAGCCCCCTGCTTATGGGTTTACCTCTTTCCTCTGTTTTCTGATTCCAATTTTCTTTCTAACCATTTTATATCTGTGGTTTTTGATGGTGAAACATCTAGCTCATTGCCTATTACCTGTGGTGTTACACAGAGCAATGTTCTTTCAGCTACACTGTTCCTTCTCTTCATCAACGATCTTCTTCAGTCCCCAGCCTTCTCTCTTCTCGACGCCATTCCCGACGATTCAGTAATTCATTTTTCCTCTGCCTTCTCTTCCTAACCTTCGTCTGCTACCTGTGATGAATCTCATATAACTTTTAATTTTCTCTCAGCTCCGATTTGCAGAGGGTACCTGAGTGGGACACTCAAAATAGAGTTAAATTAATGCCTCCAAGACAGCTTCTGTCTATCTCATTATCTCCTTCTCCTCCTGATAACCTATTGTTAATTCTATTAACATATTACTTTTCCTCTTTACAATTACTTAAAACCTATAATGGTTTTATCCATCCCTGTTTAGAATACTGTTATCACATCTGGGGTGCTTCTTTTATACTTATCTCCTTGATAAAGTTGAATCTAAAGAAATCATACTCATCAATGACCCTTCCCTTACTTTTAATCTTGAGTCTCTTTCTCTTTGCAGTAAGGTGCCATTTCTTTCTTTTTTTAGTAGCTATTACTTCCATCGCTGCTCTGATGAGTTGGTGAGTTTCATCCCTCCCCACTGCCAAGGCCGATAACACTCGTCAAGCAGCCTTGTCTCACAAGTAACTTCATGGAGATTTGTAGCTCACGGGTTGGCCGGTGCAGTGGCTGCTTCTTCACATGCACCTCCAGACTCTTGGGCTTTCTTCCTCCTTCTAGTTTTCCTAATTCTCGTAACCTATCTTCCTCCAAAAAGTGATTCTATCATAATCTCAGGCCCAAATATTACTGAGTTGAAAGACATAGCTGAAAACTCTAATAACTATTTTGCCAATGTAGGCAGAAATATGTATGAGAAAACGCAAGAAAACATCACCTCAGTGAACATAATTACTTAAATCACTATTCCTCTAATGTAAACATCAGAGAGTACTTCAAGATCAATCCTGCGGTTTGTGCTACCATAATTCTTAACATAAAGAGCCTAAGGAACTCTGGTTCATATGGTCCAGATGAGATACCCTTTCAGTTCATCAAAGATGCTCTACCAATGATTGTCTTTTATATCACAATAATTGTAAACACCTCTATTGTTACTAGAAGGTTTCCTGATTCTTGAAAAAATCACTTGTACTTCCTCGAAATATATAGAGGAACATAGAAGAACAATTGTCCCATTTTCTTGCAAACTATTTTCTCAAAAATATTAGACAATACTGTTGCTAATCAATCATTGTCATATCTAGGGGCAAACAGACTATTATCTGCAACCTAGTATGGTTTTAGACCAATACTTTCTACGAAAACTTCGCTGCTCAAAGTTACTAATAAAATTTTAAATAATATAGATAAGAGAAAGCCTCTCTGCTTGTATTATTAAACTTATCAAAAGCTTAGACAGCGTAAACCATGAAATTCTCATTAATAAATGTACTAACCTAAATAATGACCCTACCTGGTTTAGAGAGTATCTATCTTGTCACAGACAGTCAATCCGTCTTAAGAACATTATCTTTACTCCAAAAATGCATCATTTGGTGTTCCCCAGGGATCAGTCCTTGGTCCTATCCTCTTCTCTATTTATGTAAATGATCTATCTAATTTCATACCCGACTGTTTAGTTGTACAGTATGCAGATGACACTCAGATACTCCTTAGTGGTGATAATAATAATCATCCAGAGCTAACCATAAGAACAGAAAACAATCTATCTAAAATTAAGACTATTTTCAAGAAATCAGGCTGCTAATTAACGAAAGTAAAACCATGTGTATTTATTTGTTCAAGGTATCACATAGCACGAATTCCAGAAAACACAACAATTAGTTTGTGTGGCAATACCATCACACCTAGCAAAGCTGTCATAAATCTAGGAATTCACATTGATAATTATATGTTCTACGACTCCCTTATAAATGAAGTCTGCAAAAAGGTGACAGGACCTTTAATGTACTTATCACGCATAAAAGACAATTTTGAGACTGCCACTCGCATGATGGTTGACTAAACCTTAGCCCTCAGTCATTCTAATTATTGTACAACCATTTGGGGGAGCTACCAATAAGATTCAGATAATTAGAATACATATATTTAAAAATTTTGCAGCAAGAGTTACCCCAGGAGGAATAAGAAAATATTACCACATCGCACAAGCTCTCAAAGACTTGGGTGGCTGTGGGCAGAAAACAAGATCGCCTATGCTTTATAGGCTTTTGTATACAAAATTTTGAGTGTTCAGTATCCTAATTTGCTATTTAATTTCAAAGCAGTCTGGGATATAAGGGGAACCAACACAAGACAGAGTAGTGAGATCTATATTCAGAGAAAAAACACAGATGCAGGTTTAAAGATGATTATTATTAGAGGGTCAAGACTCTGGAACAATATTCCAGAACAAATTCATGCACCTTCACAGCTTTCAAAGCCACACTATACAGTTTTCTTTTGAACAAAAAGAGTTGTTGCTCAAGCACCAATTAAACTTAATGATTTGATGTAAATTCCTTTAATACTAAATATGCTACATGTAATTGATATCACCTTCTTTGATCTTGAAGTTATGAACTATTTAGTATCGTTATGAGGAGTACAAAAATGGGGATGAAGCCGACAATAGGCGTCACGCTTATTCATACCTATCCTGTATGTAACTTCTTGTTACGGTCTTTATTTTTTAAACGTCAGTATCGAATGTCATCATGACTACTTTATTATTAAAATTATCGTTACCATTTGCATTATTATTATTATTATTATTATTATTATTATTATTATTATTATTATTATTATTATTATTATTATTATTATTATTATTATTATTATTATTATTATTATTATTATTATTATTATTATTATTATTATTATTATTATTATTATTATTATTATCATTATTATTATTATTATTATTATTATTATTATTATTATTATTATTATTATTATTATTATTATTATTATTATTATTAGTAGTAGTAGTAGTAGTAGTAGTAGTAGTAGTAGTAGTAGTGACATTATTAAAATTATTATAAAAAATAGGTTTACATTTTACACACTTATCTGCTTATTCGTTGCCTACTTAGAATTGTTTGTACATTTAGAAATTCTATTAATCCTATAAGTATGCTATTTTTCACTTGTAAGTGTATGGATCTTTACGCTAAGCTGATTCATTATTATTTACTTTCAATTATTATCATTATTATTATTATTATTATTATTATTATTATTATTATTATTATTATTATTATTATTATTATTATTATTATTATTATTATTATTATTATTATTATTATTATTATTATGATGATGTATACATTTTAATCAGTTATCTAATTATTCATTGCTTATTAGTAATTGTACTTACAGCTGTTAATTCAAGGTAACTTTAATTTTCTTGGTAAACTATATTTCTGTTCACTGTAAGTGCATGTATCACCATATTACTCATTTGCACAGTAAGTGTCTACTTATAAGAGTATTCTTAGTTTTTCAACAGAATAGTAATTGCATAAATAGAAATAAATGTTTGTGTGTTTATCTCTAGGTCATCAAAACTTCAACTACTCTTTCATCCTGTTCTTTTCCTATTGTGTATCATTCCCTTATTTCTGCCTTGCCCTTAAACTTCTCCTTTTTCTTTGTATTAAAGCTTCTTCGTGCCCGAGCTTGATGAGGGCAATTTTCTAGGTTGTCCTGGTGTCATACTAAAAAAAATGTAAGGTTGCCAGAAAGAATCAGGTTCATAAACTTAAGAAAATCTAGACCTAAGGTAAATAAGAAGCTTGTGTTTTCTTCAGAATGTGACACCGGGACAGCAATAATATTACCCTCATCAGGCCCAGGCACGAATAAAAAAAGATGAAAAAGTAGAAGTTTAAGGACAAGGCAGAAATAGGGGAGTGATACACAATAGGAGAAGAACAGGCTAAAAGAATAGTTGAAGTACTGAGGACTTAGAGATACGGCAGGATTAGGCCCTGAGATGATGATAGATCTGCTTTTTGAAGGAAGTTAGGCTATAAGAATTATGGAAAACGGAAGGAAGAAATTTCAAGAGTCTGGAGGTGCATGGAGAGAAGCAGTCACTGAAGAGACCAAAAAGCGATCTACATATTTTCACAGAGTATTTGTAAGACGAGGCAGCTTGGCGAGCATTACACGACCTCGGCAGTGGGTGAGGGATGAAACTCGACAACTTATCAGAACAGTAATGGAAGTAGTAGCGATAGAAAAGAATAAGGGATCATACCTTACGGCAAAGAGAAAGAAAATCCAGATTAAAAGCTATAAAAGGGTCACTAATGAGTCTGACAGCCGTAGATTCGTCCATATTAAGGAGATGAGTATAAGAAGATGCACCCCAGATATGCGAGAAGTATTCTAAGTAGGGACAGACTAAACCTTTATAGATTTTTAATAACTGTAAAGAGGAAAAGCAATGGCGAAAACGAAACAGAACCCCCCCCCAATTTTTTTGGCGCAGATTTAGAAATCTGGATTATACGATTTCCCCAAGACAAGTTAGAGGCTATCTGCATTCTAAATATATTAATAGAATTAACAGGGTATATTTCGTTATTCTCGAAGACAAAAGGGCTATCAGGAGGAAAAGAAGATAAAGAGATAGCCAGAAACAGTGTCTTGGAGGCATTAAATTTTACTAAATTTTGGGTGACCCACTCAGATATTCTCTGCAAATCGGAGTTGAGAGTAGAAGACAGAGTGATAAGAGACTGATTACGAGTAGCAGATGAAGATTGTTAAGAAAATGCAGAGAAATAATTAAGGAAAGAATTGTTGGCAAAGACGTGGAGAAGAAAGAAGGATGGCAACTGAAGAAAATCGTTGATGAAGAGAAGGAACAGAATAGGTGAAAGAACAGAGCCCTGTGGAACACCACTGTAACAGGTAATGAGCTAGATGTTGTGCCGTCAACAACCACAGATGTAAAACGATCAAAAAGAAAACTGGAATCAGAGAACAGAGAGAAGGGGTAAAGCCATAAGCAGGAAAGTTGACTCTGTCAAAAGCCTTAGCGATATCAAGAGCAACGACAAAGGATTCCCCATAGTTCCTCACAGAAGATGACCATACATGAGCAAAATAGGATAGGAAGTCACCAGTTGATCTGGCCTTGGAAAGGCCATACTGGTCATCAGAGATAAGAGAGATATTTTTAAGATGGTTCAAGAAGTGACAATTGAGCAAAGTTTTGAATAATTTAGCAATAGCAGAGGTTAGTGAAACAGATTGGTAGTTTGAAGGAATAAAACAGTCACCCTTCTTAGGAACTGGTTGAACTAGACCATGCTTCCAATATGAAGGATAGATACTGGTTGAGAGAATAAAGTCAAAAAGACTGCAAATCATGGAAGCCAGGGCAACTGGAAACTTCTTAAAAAACCTTGCAGGGATACATCGGGTCTGGATGCCTTGTTCCTCTTAAGAGAGCAAAGAGCCTTATGGACTTTGCATGATGAAAGGATAATGTAGGGCACAGGGTTAAAGACTGGTAAAGTATGAGGGACAGGTGTGCTGGAATTGCTTACACAAGAGTTGGCAGAAAAGTGATAGCCAAAGATAGTGGCTTTGTCAGTGTGAAAGCAAGCTACAGAGCCATCAGAATGAGAGAGAGGGGGATAGTTTGATTTACAGATGTTTTTGGAGAGGATTTTGGCTAACGGCCAGAAATATTTATCATCAAGAGAAGACTTAAGGTAACAACTTTCCCTCTCAAAAAGGAGCTTTAGATCTTCGAGTACAGCAATTCCTAGCTTTAACAAAAGGAGAGTGAATTAAATTTCAGGGAGAAGCTTGGTACAAAAGGCATGCCCAATTCCTGGCCTGAATAGCCATGGAGCAGGCATGGTCAAACCAAGGATTAGGGGGAGAAAGTTTTCATACAGGTGGGAATAAAAGCTCCAGTCCTGAGGATATGATCTCAGCAACTTTTAGAATTACATGGTCAGGGCTGCATGCTCGAAAGCAGTAGTCATTCCATGGGAAGTTGAAGAAATAGCTACGCAAATCATCACACTGGGTACGCTCAAAGTGCCAAAGGGGAAGCTGAGTAGGAGGAATTTATGAAGGGGGAGCAAAAATGAATGAGACTGAGATCACAGAGTGGTCAGATTTACCAAGATGTGAACTCACAGAATATGAGTAGTTTGAAGGATTAGAAGTAAGGAATAGGTCAAGAGTGTTATTTACCTGTCCGTGGTGATATGAAACACAAGTAAAATGTTTGATAATCTGCTCCAGTTCGAGCAGATTATCAAACATTAAAAAAAGAGCCTCACTTCCTTTCCATTATCAGTGTGAGAAGACTTAAACCACTCAATACTGAAGTCCCCAGTGTAGAAAACTTCAGCATGTGGGTGAGAAGATAGCAAGGACTCACAGCAAGAGGACATATTTTCAAAGAAAGACACAAAGTCAGTGAAGTTAGGAGAGCAGTGGCAGAAGCAAAGGAATATAGTGGTAGTGGAGAGACAGATCTTCAGCCAGAGAATCTCATAGTCAGGAGATTCAGTTTCCATGAGCCTTGCAATAGGGGTGCTAGTGTTGCAGTAGACACAGATCACATCTTTGGAATGGAAACGAGAATGTAGGTTATAGTAGGAGACTTGAATGGGCCAGGGGAAGCATGGCTAGCCAGCTGGGTTTCAGAGGGAAGGAGGAAGTTAGGGAGGGATGTACCTAAGTGCTGCTCCACACATGAAGGAATGGAGTTTAGACCACAAATATTAGAAAAGTGAATGGTGAAATAAACAGATCTATCAGGCAGTGCAAGGATAAGGGCTGCACCATTACTACCACCAAGCGTATCTACTCTCACTCCAATAGGGAAGTCAACAAGATACCCAGAGTTTCTTTGCACCCTCTCTGTGCTGGGTACTTGGGGCTATAAACTGCGGATCTTCCACGATTATTATAAAAATGGGGCAAAAGAGAGGAAAAAGAAACAGAAATGGGGAGTGTTGTGACTTGTCAAATGTAATGGGATAGTAAGAGATGTGCAACAAATATGCTGGTATATTCGGTGTAGATTGTGGCATAGGGAAAGGACCATGCCAGAAGGAAGACTTAATCTTTAGCTGTCTAGGCCAGTTCTAGCTAAAGTCCATATTTCTTTCAATTGTAGTACTTCAACGGGCGGATGGTGCTATGGCCAACCTAATAATCATGAACTGTTTTCTTCAAAAGATACTAACATGTACAGAAACCTAACAGAAGACATAAGTATAAAGATACAGGGAATAATTTATGCTATTTTTATCTGTATGTAAAACTAGGCATCTGTTCCCGATGGCATCATTGCAAGTTTCCTTAAGGAGTTTACAGATGAACTGGCTCCCGTGCTTTGCTGTCTTTTTCACCACAGTCTCTCAACCAGTATCTATCCTTCATCTTGGTAGCATGCTCTAGTTCAACCTGTTCCTAAGAAAGGTGACCGCTCCATTCCCTCATACTACCAACCTATTGCCCAAACCTCCTCTATTGCTAAAGTTTTCAAAAATTTGCTCAACACTCACTTCCTGAAACGCCTTGCAACAAACTCACTTATCTCTGATCACCAGGACAGCTTCCGCAAGGTAACATCCAATTGGGACCTCCTGTCCTATCTTACCCTTATATGGTCATCTTCTCTGAGGAACTATGGGAAATCATTTGTCGTCGCCTTTTATATCTCTAAGGCTTTTGACAGAGTCTGGCACAAGGTTCTGTTGGCCAAGCTCCCTGCCTATGGCTTTACCCCTTCTTTCTGTTCTCTAATTCCAGTTTTCTTTCTGACCATTTTATATCTGTAGTTGTTGGTGATGCGACATCTAGCCCTTTCTCTGTTACCAGTGGTGTACCACAGGTCTCTGTTCTTTCACCTACTCTGTTCCTTCTCTTCATCAATGATCATCTGCAGTCCCCATCTTCCTCTCTTCTTCATGCCTTTGCTGAAGATTTTACCCTTCACTTTTCCTTTGCCTTTTCTTCACAACCTTCATCTGCTACTTGTAATCAGTCTCGTATCACTTTTTCTTCTACTCTCAACTCCAATTTGCAGAGGGTATCTGAGTGGGGCACTGAAAATTTAGCAGAATTCAATGCCTCCAAGACACAGTTTCTGACTATCTCTTTATCTTCTTCTCCTCCTGATAGCCCTCTTGTCTTCAAAACTATTGAAATTTACTCTCTTAATTCTATCAACATATTAGGAATCCATATAGCCTCTAACTTGTCTTGGAGGAATCACACGATCCAAATTTCCAAATCTTCATCCAAAAACTTGGGGGTTTTGTTTCGTTTCTGTCATTACTTTTCCTCTTTACAGGTACTTAAAATTTATAAAGGTTTTATACGTCCCCGCTTAGAATAATAATCACACATCTGGGGTGCTTCTTCTAATACTTATCTCCTTGGTATGGTTGAATCTAAGGCAGTCAGACTCATTAATTATCTTTCTCTTACTTCTAATCTGGATTCTCTCTCTCTCTTCGCCGTAAGATATCTTCCCTTTCTCTTTTCTATCACTACTACTTCCATCGTTGCTCTGATGAGTTGGCGAGATGCATCTTTCCCCCAATGCCGCTGCGTAACACTCGCCAAGTGGCCTCATCTCACAGGTACTGCGTGGAGATTTCTAGCTCGCGGATTGGTTGGTGCAGCGACTGCTTCTTCCCATCTACCTCCCGACTCTGGAACTCTCTTCCTCCATCTGTCTATCCTAATTATTATGACCTATCATCCTTTAAAAAGCGGATCTATCGTACTCCATATCTCTGGGTCCTCTGTACTTTGACTGTTTTTTCTGTCTGTCGTTTTCCTTTGCGTGATATTACCTCATCTCTGCCTTGTCCTTAACCTTTTATTTTCCTTCGTCTTGGTGTTTTCTTGTGCCCGGGCCTTTATTGCTTAGGGGAGTTTTTGCTTGTCCCTGTGTCACACTCATAAAAAAAAGAAAAATGAACATGAGAAGTAAGGTAAATTAGAACTTTGTATTTACGTACTTTTTTTTTCAAAAGAGACTACCACATACAGAAACCTGACAAGAGAAATAAGTATGAAGCTGCCTGCAAAAGCTTATCTTATTCTTTTTTGTATGGGAAACTACGTGTATAAAAAGGGATGATTATCATATGTGAAGAGACCTTCAAAAATATGCTTCAATAAAGATTAAATTTTCTACAGGCCTTTTTGCACAATTTAAGTCAATATGTTTCCTGGTACACAAATGTGCGCTTATGATCATAGAATATTTAAAACTTACGTAATAAAAGGAAAGTGAGCTTTCTTAGTACATTTTCTGTTGTATCAAAATATTCATACTTACACTCACTTCCTATAGAGAATACTTATTAGCCGTAAGGAGGCTTCCTAGCTAATTTCATAAGTTTATTT
>JAXCGZ010022836.1:77500-87500 GCA_037179515.1 Halocaridina rubra | reverse complement strand
TCTAAAGTGGCAAGGTCAAATAGAGTTTGCATTGTAGGCGATTTTAATTTTAGACATATTAACTGAGAAACCATAACAGGTGATAGTAGCTCTAAGGAGTTTTTGGAAGTAGTAGAAGACAATTTCCTTTCTCAGCATGTACATGAAGCAACACGGGGGGTGAATACACTAGATTTAGTTCTTAGTAATAGAGAGAATATGGTTACAAATTTAGAAGTTGGTGAAAAATTGGGCAACAGTGACCATGATTCCATTAGATTTAACATAATTTTCAAGGAAACTATAAAGGAAAATAAGAATATTGTTCCAAACTTTAGAGCAGGAGATTTTGAGGGCTTAAAAACTAAATTATCTAATGAGGTATGGGAAGGGATTTCTGGGGTACAGATGTGGCTAGTTAATCCAGCAGGTCAGGTCGCAGGTAGCGGATTACCCCGAAATTTGAGTACCACATGCCAAGGATTATCACAAGATAAGATCAATACATTAAATTCTCTCACAGGAAAGAACAGCAGTCCGTCAGTTAATATAAATTTGGATGAGGATTATAACAATTTTGTCATGACTCTTAAGAATAGTCAGAGAGACTATATTCCCATGAAACATTACAGATCAAGAAAAAATGACCCTAAATGGATGAACAATAGAATAAAGAATCTTATAGGTATTAAAAGAGGAATATACAGGAAACTAAAAAGAGGTGAAGAGCATGTGAGGCAGCAATATATACAGTTAAACAGGGAAGTTAAAAAGATAGTTAGAGAGTCGAAAAGAAAATACGAAGTTAGAATAGCAGGAGAAGCTAAAGAAAATCCTAAAGGGTTTTATCAACATTATCAAACAAAATTTAAGGAAAAAGTCGGACCAATTGAAGTAGCCAATGGCCATATCACAGATGACGATAAAGTGATGTGTACATGTTTAAATGATTATTTCTTATCTGTATTTACCAATGAAAACTTGGAAAATATTCCGGAAGTAGAATCCATTTACAGAGACAGTCCCGATAAAATACTTAGTTCAATAAATATTACGAGAGAGGAGGTAATAAAAGAAATAGATAAATTAAAGGCTCATAAATCTCCGGGACCTGATGGAATATATGCTAGAATATTAAAAGAATGCAAGGAAGAGCTTAGTTGTCCACTAACTGCATTATTTAATAATTCAATAAAATTAGGATCGGTACCCATGGAGTGGAAAGTGGCAGATGTGGTACCAATATTTAAAAAAGGAGAACGAGTCAAAAAGAATAATTATAGGCCGGTAAGTTTAACGTCAACAGTGGGTAAGATTCTAGAATCCATAATTGCAAATAAAATAAGGGCACATCTAGAATTACACAGACTGATAAAACTTTCACAACACGGGTTTCTTAAGGGTCTTTCGTGCCTTACAAACTTACTGTCTTTTTATTCAGAAGTTTACGAGGCAGTAGATTGTGGCAAAGAATATGATACAATATATCTAGATTTTAGCAAAGCTTTTGATAGAGTTCCTCACAAAAGATTAGTTAAAAAGCTGGAAGCTCATGGTATAGGTGGAGCTGTTCTCAGATGGATCAAACAATGGTTAAAAGACAGAAAACAGAGGGTTTGCATAAATGGAGAGAAATCAGAGTGGGGCTCGGTTACTAGCGGGGTACCACAAGGCTCGGTACTGGGTCCCCTATTATTCATCGTATATCTAAATGATCTGGATTCGGATATCAGTAGTAACCTAAGTAAATTCGCAGACGACACTAAAATAGGTAGAACTATAAATGGAAAAGAAGACATTCATGCTTTACAGGAAGATCTAAATAGATTATCTGAATGGTCGGACAAATGGCAAATGGAATTTAATGTTGAAAAATGTAAAGTAGTTAAAATGGGTACTATAAAAGACAATACTAGTTATAACCTAAATAACCATGAAATCATGAGTTCTCAGTGTGAAAGGGATTTGGGAGTTCTTGTGAGTAGTAGTCTTAAGCCAAGAGAGCAATGCACAGCAGTCAGAAATAAAGCAAACAGAATTTTAGGATTTATCTCAAGAAGCGTTAGCAATAGGACTTAAAAAGTTATTTTGCAGCTCTATCTTGAATTAGTTAGGCCCCATTTAGATTATGCTGTGCAATTCTGGTCACCCTATTATAGAATGGAAATTGAATCCTTGGAGAGGGTGCAGCGAAGAATGACCAAGATGATACACAACACCAGAAATCTACCATATGAGGACAGATTAAAAAAACTTAATCTACATTCTCTAGAGAGGCGAAGAGTTAGGGGGGATATGATTGAAGTGTATAAATGGTTTAAAGGGATTAACAAGGGAGATATTAATAAAGTTTTAAAAATTCATGATCAAACCAGAACTCGCAATAATGGATTTAAGCTTGATAAATTTAGGTTCAGAAGGGAAATTGGTAAAAATTGGTTTGGTAATAGAGAAGCTGAAGCATGGAACAAGCTTCCTAGTATGATAGTAAATGCCAATACCTTAGACACCTTCAAATGTAGATTAGATAGACATATGACATAGGTAGGGTGGGTATGAATAGGTTAGTGCTTGTTAGAAAAACCATAAAAAGAAAAATAGAATAAATAAGTAGAGTAGAATAGAATAGGTTAGCTTCACCCTTCTTGTGGCTATTCTTTTTGTTAATATTTGTTCTATGTAACAAATGGTTCTTATCCTTAGACTCCCAGTTATTTGACCCACTATTTACTGAACCCTTACTGACTAATTTCTCTGCACAAGTATTAATCATTTCATTATTTGTGTCTAACAAAACCCCCCTACCTCTCTGTCTATCATACCAGCCAATACCGAGACACCTGAATTAGAAAGATGCACTCCATCCCTTGCATACATATGCTTACGACTAGTGAAGTGATCCCACCCGTCTATAAAACCTATATTATTCTCCAGACAGAAGACTTTCATCCTAGCATTTACTCCTATAGCTCGAGACCACCACTCTGAACTTTGGCTAAGCCTAGGGAGAATACCACACATCACAGGAACTGCACCCCTTTTCCTAATCTTATCCAGGGCTTGTCTATACAACCTAATCAGCTCTTCGCTTCTACCATCCTGCACGTCATTTCCCCCAGCTATCAAACAAACAACATCCTTTTTCTCAATCCAGCTATTTATTGACTCACCCACCTTCTTCATACCTGCTCCAGGGAAAAAATATTTTCCTCTAACTCTATGCCTGAGTTTCCTGTCTACATATCTGCATAGTGAATCCCCTACAATTTCCAAAGAACGAGACTTATCCGGAGGATGGGTTACTCCGACCTTGGGAGACTTACCTAGGCTCTTGACCTGAGAGCTTTTCCCACTTCCATTTTTACGATCGCTAGTACACCTATCTGACTCTATGGTTCCTGAAGAATTACTGCCGCCACTGTCACATTCATCTCTAAGTGACCTAAATGAATTAGCAACCTGTAGTCTAAAAGTATCATTTTTCTTAAGAACCATCTTCGTTGAACCCTTATTCACAACTTTCCAGTCGTCTTCATTATTCAATCGTCCCTTCCTGGTTAACACCTCTACTTTACCTCTCAGATCCCTGTTCTCCTCAGCTAAGGATCTGACCTCCTGCCTGACTGCGGCCAACTCATTTCTTAAATTAAAAATGAGTTTGCTTGCGTCAGACGAGGACAAATCCCCAGCACAGCCACAAACAGCACCAACAACGACACCACCACCAACACCACTACCACTAACACCACCAGCACAAAGAACACCACCACTCTCCATTGTACTAAGTATGGTCAGGATTAGAACTACTGGAAGCACGTCCTCACTGGATGAACCCAGGAACTAAACTGATGAACCCAGAGAGACTTTTTTTGTCTTCTTAAATGCCTTGACGAAAAAATATGATTTGCATTATACAGTCTGGAGAGTGAAAAACGTAAAAAATTATATCAACGTTTCATCATTTGATAGAATCAAAATAAAATCATATAATTACTAGGGATTAGCCAGATATAAAAAAAAATCATCCAAATGGCTTTGGATTGTAATTACACTAGTTATTATCTCAAACAAAACTGACAATCGATTAAAAAGAGTAACGAAGTACATTATGATCATTGTTACCTATTAATACTGAAAGTAATTATAAGTAACTGAACTTCACTTAGGCACCAATGACATCTATTTACCTCCTCTTTCTTTTTCGCCTGTCTAATGTCCTATTTGAGACAATGACTACGGTAATAACGCAAAGAGAAAAGTTCAAGTAATCATAAGTAAGCCTGGATAATGACCTGTTTGAACCAGTGACTACGGTAATTAGAGCAAAATGATTCTTTTTTGGCAGTTTATTTCATTCAGCTTAATCTAAACAATGAACAAACAAAATAAAAAAAAAAGTTCCTCCTTTTCATGTTGGAATTAAAATTCTACGTTCTTGTAAAAGTTTTTCGTGGATAGTAGTAATTTTAACATCATTGTTTCTTTGTGAATATATATACTTAAATTCCATGTACAGATGTAATAGGTTGATATAAAAACAACAGGAGAAGTAATTGCACATGCTGGTCGTACATTCAAATGCAATTATTATCTACTGTAGAAGCTCAATATGTATGGGCAGCTTGAATCTCTAACTTGCGAACCCTGATCGATTTCCCTAAGTTTCACAAAGGTTTTCCGTGATAGTAGTATTGTTAACATAACGATTTCATTATGAATAAAACTATTTAAACATAACGTATAATTATAACTAGTTACTATAAGAACGACTGAAGTAGAACTTGCATATGCTGGCCGTGCATTAATATGCAGATATTTATATACTGTAGTAGCTCAGTTGGTAAGGGCAGCATGAATCTCTAACTTGCGAACCAAGGTCGATCTCCATGATTTTCACAAAGGTTTTCCGCGATATTAGTATTGTTATCATCTCGATTTCATTTTGAACATAAATATTTAAACTAAACGTCCAACTATAACTGTGTAATACAAGAACGACGGGAGAAGTACATGCATATGCTGGCCAGACGATGATATGCAGATTTTTATCTGCTGAAGTAGTAATCGGTTAGGAGTGCATGAATCTGTAGCTTGTGAAGCGAGTCCGGCTCCCTTAAGGCTTAAAGAAGATCGCTGAGGATAATATTGTTAATACCGCGGCTTCATTGTGAATATATATGCAAGAACTCCAAGTACAACTGTAACAGGTTGATATGAGAACGACAGGAGAAGTGTTTACATTTGCAGGCAAGCCAGTGATGTACAGAATCTTATCTGCTATAGCAGCTCAATCAGTAAGGACAGAATGAATCTGGTACTTGCAACCCAGGTTCAATTTTCCAAATGCTCAAAAATATTTTTTCGAGGATAAAAGCATTGTTAACATCAAGGTTTTCTTGTGAATATTAAACTCCAAATCCATGTGCAACAGATAGATATGAGAAGGAAGGGAGAAGGCTTACACATCCTAGCCAGGCCATGATATGCAGATTTTTGTCTACTGTGGTAGTGCAATCATTCAGGGCAGCATGAATCTCTAACTTGGTATGCATGCTCAGTTTTCTGTGAATAATGGAATTGTTAACTTTTAGTTAGTTTTTAAGTTTGTTTCTTCTTTTAGACCTTCAGTGGTTAGTTGGTTGCACCTTGGGACACTGATTATGTGTCTTAGATTCGTGTTTGGCTAGGGCCAAAATATGATTCATGTTTCCACATATGTTATTGTGCTTATTTGATTATTATTAATGCCTATATAGCAAGACATGCAAATTAAACGTGAAAACGAAACAAAAAACAGTATGGTTAAAAGGCTGTAATATGAACACAAAGCATCCATAAGGAATGCGTTCATTCCCTAGCAAAGCAGTTAGTTGTGAGCTTTGATTCTTTGTTTAGACCGTCACAAGTGTACTTGGTAGCATCATGGCACCCTAATTATGTGTCTTAGGTTTGAGTCCCAGCCAGGGACAAAATATTATTCATACACACACACACACAAACACACACACAAGCACACACACCCACAAACACACACAAACACCTTCACATATATATATATATATATATAATGGCCCCCAGTACCCGGCATAGTGGGGTGCGAAGAATCTCCGGGGATCGTGTTGACTCCACCATTGGCTTGAGGGCAGACACGCCTGGTGGTAGTAATGGTTCTGCTCTTAACCTTGCACCTCCCAATAGATCTGCTTCTTTCACTCTTCACTATTCAAACATTCGAGGGCTGAACTCTAATCTTTCGTCTGTGGAACAGCACTTGGGCACTTTCCTCCCTAACCTCCTCCTCCTATCTGAAACCCAGTTGTCTATACATGCTTCCACTGACCCTTTCCAAATCTCCCTCTATAATCTGTATACTCGTTTTTGTTCCAAAGGTGGGGTCTGTGCTTACTGCAACATTAACACTCCTACTGTGAGGCTCATGGACCTTGAACCTCCTGACTTTGATGTTCTCTGGCTAAAAGTCTATCTCTCCACTACCACTATCATCCTTTGCTTCTGCTTCTGTTCTCCAAACTCCACCGAGTTTGTTTCTTTCTATGAATATCTCTCCTCATGCCATGAGTCCTTGCTATCTTCTCACCCACATGCCGAAGTTCTCTACATTGGAGACTTCAATGTACACTACAGTGAGTGGCTTCATTCTTCTCGCACTGATGTGGGAGGAAGCGAGGCTCTTGCTTTCTCTATTACTCATGATCAGGAGCAAATTATCAAACATCCTACTCGCGTTCCTGATTGTCACGAACATGCTGCAAACACTCTTGACCTATTTTTTACTTCTAACCCTTCAAACTACTCTTATTCTGTGCATTCCCCTCTTGGTAAATTTGACCACTCCATGATCTCTGTCTCTTCCATTTTCGCTCCCCCACCACCAATCCCTCCTACTCAACGCTGCCTTTGACACTTCGAGCGAACCCAATATGAAAATTTGCGTAACTTTCTCTTTGACTTTCCATGGGATGACTACTGCTTTCGGTCCCGTAACCCTGATCGGGTAGCTGTAAAAGTTGCCGAGATCATGACCGTGGGAATGGAGGCATACATCCCCTCTTCTACAAAAACTTTCTCTCCCCCAAAACCTTGGTTTGACCGTGCCTGCTCCATGGCTATCCAGGCTAGGAATCAGGCTCACCGTTCTTACCAAGCCTCTCCTTCCGATTTAACTCGCTCTGCTTTTATTATAGATAGGAATTGCTGTACAGCTCAGATTCGAAGGTCTAAGGCTTACTTTATAAGAAGGAAAGTTGATGACCTTAACTCCTCTCCCACTGACAAATGCTTCTGGTCCTTAGCCGAAAACCTCTCCAAAAACTTCTGTAACTCTACCTTTCCCCCTCTCATTCATTCTGATGGTTATATAGCTTGCTCTCCCACTGACAAAGCCACTCTCTTTGGCTCTCATTTTTCTGCAAACTCTTCTATCAACGATTCCAGCGCACCTGTTCCTCAGTCTTTTCCCCTCTCTAACCCTACGTCCTCCCTTATCCTTTCTTCACGCAAAGTTCATAAGGTTCTTCGCTCACTAAAGACAAACAAGGCATGTGGTCCCGATGGTATCCCTGCATGGTTCCTTAAGGAATTTGCAGATGAACTGGCTCCCGTGCTTTGCCGTCTTTTTCGCCTCATTCTGTCAACCAGTATCTATCCTTCATTTTGGAAGCATGCTCTAGTTCAACCTGTTCCTAAGAAGAGTGACCGCTCTATTCCTTCTAACTACCGACCTATTGCTCTAACCTCCTCTATTGCTAAAGTTTTCAAAACTTTGCTCAACACTCACTTCTTGAAACGCCTTAAATCTAACTAACTTATCTCCGAGCAACAGTACGGCTTCCGCAAGGCAAGATCCACTGTTGATCTCCTGTCCTATCTTACTCATGTATGGTCATCTTCTCTGAGGAACTATGGGGAATCCTTTGTCGTTGCCCTTGATATCTCTAAGGCTTTTGACAGAGTCTGGCACAAGGCTCTGTTGGCCAAACTCCCTGCCTATGGCTTTACCCCTTCTTTCTGTTCTCTGATTTCCAGTTTTCTTACTGACCGTTCTATATCTGTAGTTGTTGATTGTGCGACATCTAGCCCTTTCTCTGTTTCCAGTGGTGTTCCACAGGGCTCTGTTCCTTCACCTACTCTCTTCCTTCTCTTCATCAATAATCTTCTACAATCCCTATCTTCCTCTATTCTTCATGCCTTTGCCGATGATTCTACCCTTCACTTTTCCTCTGCCTTTTCTTCACAACCTTCATATGTTACTCGTAATCAATCTCGCATCACTCTTTCTTCTACTCTTAACTCCGATTTGCAGAGAGTATCTGAATGGGGCACTCAATATTTAGTAAAATTCAACGCCTCCAAGACACAGTTTCTGGCTATCTCTTTATCTTCTTCTCCTCCTGATAACCCTATTGTCTTCGAAACTAATGAAATTTACCCCCTTAACTCTATCAGTATATTAGGAATCCATATAGCCTCTAACTTGTCTTGGAGGAGTCACATAATCCAAATTTTTAAATCTTCATCCAAAAAATTGGGGGTTATGTTTCGTTTTCGTTATTACTTTTCCTCATTGCAGTTACTTAAAATTTACAAAGGTCTTATAAGCTCACACATCTGGGGTGCTTCTTCCTTTACTTATCTTCTTGATAGGGTTCAATCTAAAGCAGTCAGACTCATTAATGATCTTTCTCGTACTTCTAACCTGGATTCTCTCTCTCTTCGCCGTAAGGTATCTTCCTTTTCGCTTTTCTATCGCTACTACTTACATCGCTGCTCTGATGAGTTGGCGAGTTGCATCCCTCCTCCACTGCAAAGGCCGCATAATACTCGCCAAGCGGCCTCATCTCACAGGTACTGTGTGGAGATTTGTAGCTCGCGGATTGGTCGGTGCAGCGACTGCTTCTTCCCATCTACCTCCAGACTCTGGAACTCTCTTCCTCCTTCTGTCTTTCCTAATTCTTATGACCTTTCATCCCAAAAAGCAGATCTATCGTCATCTCAGAGCCTAGTCCTCCATATCTCTGAGTCCTCTTTACTTTGACTCTTTTTTTCTGTCTGTCGTTTTCCTTTGTGTGACATTACCTCATCTCTGCCTTGCCCTTAACCTTTTTCTTTTCCTTCGTCTTGGTATTTTCTCGTGCCCGGGCCATTGTTGATGAGGGCAGTTTCTGCCTGTCCCGGTGTCACACTCTTAAAAAAAAAAAATATATATATATATATATATATATATATATATTATATATATATATATATATATATATATATATATATATATATATATATATATATATATATATATATCTTATCTGAGAAACTATGCGGAATCCTTTGTCATCACCTTTGATATCAATACTGATTTTGACAGAGTCTGGCACAAGGCTATGTTGGTCAAACTCCGTGAGTATGGCTTTACCCCTTCTCTCTGCTCTCTAATTACCATTTTTCTTTCTGACAGTATAACATCTTAAGTTGTTGATATTCCATTATCTAGCCCATTCCCTGTTACCAGTGGTGTTCCACAGGGCTCTGTTCTTTCACCTACTCCGTTCCTTCTCTTCATCAATGATTTTCTACAATCCACATCTTCCTCTCTTCTTCACACCTTTGCTGACAGTTCTACCCGTTACTCATCCTCTGCCTTTCTTCACAACTTCATCTGCTACTTGCAATCAGTCTCGTATCACTCATTCTTTTACTCTCAACTCCGATTTACAGAGGGTATCTGAGTGGAGCGCTCAAAATTTAGTTAAATTTAATTCCTCCAAGACACAGTTTCTGGCAATCTCTTAATCTTCTTCTCCTCCTGATAGCCCTATTGTCTTCGAAACTACCGAAATTTAACCTATTAATTCTATTAACATATTAGGAATCGATATTGCCTCTAACTTGTCTTGGAGGAATCACATAATTAAAATTTCTAAATCTGCATCCAAAAAATTGGAGGGTTTGTTTCATTCACACATCTGGGGTGCTTCTTCTTATACTTATCTCCTTGATAGGGTTGAAT
>JAXCGZ010022836.1:65000-72500 GCA_037179515.1 Halocaridina rubra | reverse complement strand
GCGAAAATGATTCATGTTTTTATATATGTAATGTGCCCATTTGGTTATTGTATACCCGAATAAGATTGGGAATTGAAATAAATGCAAAAATGAAGCCACGAGTGAGGTTGGGGAATCTGTAATATGAATATAGTGGCATTCAGATAGAATGCGTTCATGCCTAAGTATAACAGATATAAGCTATAAGGTTGGATTCCTTTTAACTTTCTGTGGTGTAGTTGGTAGCGCCTTAACTTAGTAATTATAAGTCCTTGGTTCAAGTCCAGGTCGGGGTAAAAAATTATTCATGTTTTCACATATGTAATGTGCTTATTTGGTTATTATATAGCCCGAATTAGATTGGGAATTGAATTAAATGCGAAAATGAAGCCACGAGTGAGGTTGGGGAATCTGTAATATGAACATAGTGGCATTCAGATAGAATGCGTTCATTCCTAAGTATAGCAGCTATAAGCTATAAGGTTGGATTCCTTTTAACCTGTGGTGTAGTTGGTAGTGCCTTGACTTAGTAATTATAAGCCCTAGGTTCAAGTCCCGGTCGGGGTAAAAAATTATTCATATATATATATATATATATATATATATATATATATATATATATATATATATATATATATATATATATATATATATATATATATATATATATATATATATATATATATATATATATATATATATATATATATATATATATATATATATATATATATATATATATATATATATATATATACATATATATTAATACATATATATATATATATATATATATATATATATATATATATATATATATATATATATATATATATATATATATATATATATATATATATATATATATATATATATATATATATATATATATATATATATATATATATATATATATATTTATATATATATATATATATATATATATATATATATATATATATATATATATATATATATATATATATATATATATATTTATATATATATATATATATATATATATATATATATATATATATATATATATTAAAAACACTGAACTGTTAACATACAGTCTAAATCGGTAGGAATAGCCAATTAAAGAAAACAACGAAAATATATTTGAAGTACTTATTAATATCGTGACTTTATCTGGCCACCTTGTCAAAGTACAATGAAAACAGATAGCTAGCAAATAAAGAACATATGAAAAGAAGAAGAAAAGACTGTTCCACAAGGGAATTTAAAAGGGATTAAGAGAAACCATTCTTAATTACCAGCCAGGGTCAGTCGATAATCCACACACGCTAGCCAAAAAGTGAAATAAATTTAAAAAAATTACTAAATTATAAAAAAAACTAATAATAATACACAAAAAAAATCAATATTATCAATAATAATAAACATAATAAGAGTAAAAATAAATGAAATTTAGGAGACTCTATTTACTTAAAAAACAAATATATATATATATATATATATATATATATATATATATATATATATATATATATATATATATATATATATATATATATATATATATATATATATATATATATATATATATATATATATATATATATATATATATATATATATATATATATATATATATATATATATATATATATATATATATATATATATATATAGATATATAGTATATATATATATATATATATATATATATATATATATATATATATATATATATATATATATATATATATATATATATATATATATATATATATATATATATATATATATATATATATATATATATATATATATATATATATATATATATATATATAATATATATATATATATATATATATATATATATATATATATATATATATATATATATATATATATATATATATATATATATACATATATATACATATATATACATATATATACATATATATACATATATATATATATATATATATATATATATATATATATATATATATATATATATATATATATATATATATATATATATATATATATATATATATATATATATATATATATATATATATATATATATATATATATATATATATATATATATATATATATATATATATATATATATATATATATATATATACATATATATATATATATATATATATATATATATATATATATATATATATATATATATATATATATATATATATATATATATATATATATATATATATATATATATGTATATATATAGATATATATATACATATATATATATGCCTGTGTGTAGTATCACCATACAGTGATAATACTAATTCTATTATAGTCACCGCACAGTGAATAGAACCTAACCTAACCTACCCTAACCGAAGCTAACCTAACCTAGTCACCGCACAGTGAAAAGAACAGTGGCTTTCTTATTATCGGTCGATGATAATATGTTTTTCAGTAGTTTCACTGAGAATCTAAAATAATTTATTGTTACTTCTCAATTGCCTTTATGGGATGGTGATAATAACGTCGTCTGTAATATCACTGTTCGGTGATAATAGTCACTCCCTATATATATATATATATATATATATATATATATATATATATATATATATATATATATATATATATATATATATATATATATATATATATATATATATATATATATATATATATATATATATATATATATATATATATATATATATATATATATATATATATATATATATATATATATATATATATATATATATATATATATATATATATATATATATATATATATATATATATATATATATATATATATAAATATATATATATATATATATATATATATATATATATATATATATATATATATATATATATATATATATATATATATATATATATATATATATATATATATATATATATATATATATATATATATATATTTATATATAATGACTAATATTTAACTCTGACTGGGAATCAAACTAGGACACACAAAAACTTTGACATGACTACCAACTACACTAATAGGCATCAACTACATTTAAATGATAACATTAAAATATATGAAAACCTGAATTATATATATATATATATATATATATATATATATATATATATATATATATATATATATATATATATATATATATATATATATATATATATATAAACAAACAAATAAACATGTTACATATGTGAAAACATGAATGATTTTTTACCCCGACAGGGACTTATTATTACTAAGTCAAGGCGCTACCAACTACACACCACAGAAGGTTAAATGGAATCCAACATTATACCTTATATCTGCTATACTTAGGAAAGAACGCATTCTATCTGAATGCCACTATGTTCATATTATAGATTCCCCAACCTCACTCGTGGCTTCATTTTCGCCTTTAATTCAACTCCCAATCTCATTCGGGCTATACAATTAACAAATAAACACAGAACATATGTGAAAATATGAATCATTTTTTACCCCAATTGGGACTTGAACCTTGGACTTATGATTACTAAGTCAAGACGCTACCAACTACACACCACAGAAGATTAAAAGGATTCCAACCTTATATCTTATATCGGCTGTACTTAGGAATGAACGCATTCTATCTTAATGCCACTATGTTCATATTACAGATTTCCTAAACTCACTCGTGGCTTCATTTTCGCATTTAATTCAACTCCAATCTCATTCGGGCTATACAGTATATATATATATATATATATATATATATATATATATATATATATATATATATATATATATATATATATATATATATATATATATATATATATATATATATATATATATATATATATATATATATATATATATATATATATGTATATATATATATATGTATATATATATATATATATATATATATATATATATATATATATATATATATATATATATATATATATATATATATATATATATATATATATATATATATATATATATATATATATATATATATATAAATATATATATATATATATATATATATATATATATATATATATATATATATATATATATATATATATATATATATATATATATATATATATATATATGATAATTTTTACCCCGGCCAGGAATGGAACTTAGGACTTATAATTACTAAGCCAAGGCGCTACCAACTACACCACAAAAGATTAAATGGAAACAGACCTTATAGCTTATATCTACTATAGTAGGAATGAATGCATTTTATCTGAATACCACTATCTTCATATTACAGTTTCCCAACCTCACTCGTTTCGTTTTCGCATTTAATTCAACTCCAAATCTCATTCGGGACCAACAATAACCAAATAAGCACATTACATATGTGAAAACATGAATCATTTTTACCCCGACCGGGACTTGAACATAGGACTTTTAATTACTAAGTAAAGGCGCTACCAACTACACCACAGAAGGTTAAATTTAAACAGACCTTATAGTTTATATCTGCTATAGTATGAATGAATGCATTCTATCTGAATGCCACTACGTTCATATTACAGTCTCCAAAACCTCAATTGTGGTTTCGTTTTCGCATTTAATTCACCTCGAAATATCTCTCGGGGTAAAATTGATTCATGTTCTCACATATAAGAACATAAAAACATAAGAACAGAGGACACTGCAACATGCCTACTGGCACACACGAGGCAGCTCCATTTTTGAATTGTATGTTCAGCATTTCTAACCTATTCTATTCTACTCTACTTATTTATTTTATTTTTCTGTTTATGATTTTTCTAATAAGCACTAACCTATTCATACCCACCCTACCTCTGTCATATGTCTATCTAATCTACATTTGAAGGTGTCTAAGGTATTGGCATTTACTATCCTACTAGGAAGCTTGTTCCATGCATCAGCTACTCTATTACCAAACCAATTTTTACTAATTTCCCTTCTGAACCTAAATTTATCAAGCTTAAATCCATTATTACGAGTTCTGGTTTGATCATGAATTTTTAAAACTTTATTAATATCTCCCTTGTTAATCTCTTTAAACCATTTATACACTTCAATCATATCCCCCCTAACTCTTCGCCTCTCTAGAGAATGTAGATTAAGTTTTTTTAATCTGTCCTCATATGGTAGATTTCTGATATTGTGTATCATCTTGGTCATTCTTCGCTGCACTCTCTCCAAGGATTCAATTACCATTCTATAATAGGGTGACCAGAATTGCACAGCATAATCTAAATGGGGCCTAACTAATTCAAGATAGAGCTGCAAAATAACTTTTTAAGTCCTATTGCTAACGCTTCTTGAGATAAATCCTAAAATTCTGTTTGCTTTATTTCTGACTGCTGTGCATTGCTCTTTTGGCTTAAGACTACTACTCACAAGAACTCCCAAATCCCTTTCACACTGAGAACTCATGATTTCATGGTTATTTAGCTTATAACTAGTATTGTCTTTTATAGTACCCATTTTAACTACTTTACATTTTTCAACATTAAATTCCATTTGCCATTTGTCCGACCATTCAGATAATCTATTTAGATCTTCCTGTAAAGCATGAATGTCTTCTTTTCCATTTATAGTTCTACCTATTTTAGTGTCGTCTGCGAATTTACTTAGGTTACTACTGATATCCGAATCCAGATCATTTAGATATACGATGAATAATAGGTTACCCAGTATCGAGCCTTGTGGTACCCCGCTAGTAACCGAGCCCCACTCTGATTTCTCTCCATTTACGCAAACCCTCTGTTTTCTGTCTTTTAACCATTGTTTAGAACATAAGAACATGTTGACGTTAAACTTACCGGCCTATAATTATTCTTTTTAACACGTTCTCCTTTTTTAAATATTGGTACCACATCTGCCAATTTCCACTCCATGGGTACCGATCCTAATTTTATTGAATTATTAAATAATGCAGTTAGAGGACAACTAAGCTCTTCCTTGCATTCCTTTAATATTCTAGCATATATTCCATCAGGTCCCGGAGATTTATGAGCCTTTAATTTATCTATTTCTTTTATTACCTCCTCTCTCGTAATATTTATTGAACTAAGTATATTATCGGGACTGTCTCTGTAAATGGATTCTACTTCTGGAATATTTTCCAAGTTTTCATTTGTAAATACAGATAAGAAATAATCATTTAAACATGTACACATCACTTTATCGTCATCTGTGATATGGCCATTGGCTACTTCAATTGGTCCGACTTTTTCCTTAAATTTTGTTTGATAATGTTGATAAAACCCTTTAGGATTTTCTTTAGCTTCTCCTGCTATTCTAACTTCGTATTTTCTTTTCGACTCTCTAACTATCTTTTTAACTTCCCTGTTTAACTGTATATATTGCTGCCTCACATGCTCTTCACCTCTTTTTAGTTTCCTGTATATTCCTCTTTTAATACCTATAAGATTCTTTATTCTATTGTTCATCCATTTAGGGTCATTTTTTCTTGATCTGCAATGTCTCATGGGAATATAGTCTCTCCGACTATTCTTAAAAGTCATGACAAAATTGTTATATTCCTCATCCAAATTTATATTAACTGACGGACTGCTGTTCTTTCCTGTGAGAGAATTTAATGTATTCATCTTATCTTGTGATAATCCTTGGCATATGGTACCCAAATTTCGGGGTAATCCGCTACCTGGGACCTGACCTGCTGGATTAACTACCCACATCTGTACCCCAGAAATCCCTTCCCATACCTCATTGGATAATTTAGTTTTTAAGCCCTCAAAATCTCCTGCTCTAAAGTTTGGAACAATATTCTTATTTTCCTTTATAGTTTCTTTGAAAATTATGTTAAATCTAATGGAATCATGGTCACTGTTGCCCAATTTTTCACCAACTTCTAAATTTGTAACCATATTATCTCTATTACTAAGAACTAAATCTAGTGTATTCACCCCCCGTGTTGCTTCAAGTACATGCTGAGAAAGGAAATTGTCTTCTACTACTTCCAGAAACACCTTAGAGCTACTATCACCTGTTATGGTTTCCCAGTTAATATGTCTAAAATTAAAATCGCTTACAATGCAAACTCTATTTGACCTGGTCACTTTAGAAATTTCATCATATATAACTTGCGACTCTATATTGTCTAGATCAGATGGTCTGTAGACTACTCCTACAACTAGACTTTCTATATTATTTTTAATTTCAACCCATAAGGTTTCTGAATTTAGATTTGTCTTAATTCCAGACTTAATGCAGCTTCTGAGGCTATCTTTAATATACATAATTACCCCTCCCTCTCTTTTATCTGCACTACGATCAGCATTATAAAGTTTATATCCTGTAATTATGTACTCAGATTTAAGGTGTTTGCTTTTTAAATTAATCCAACTTTCACTAATGCATATTATATCCGGTCTCTCACTACATACTATGGCTCTCAGTTCTTCTATCTTGTTACCTAAACTACGGCTATTTGTATAATATACTTTTAAACTTTCTCTAGCTTCACCCTTCTTGTGGCTATTCTTTTTGTTAATATTAGTTCTATGTAACAAATGGTTCTTATCCTTAGACTCCAAGTT
>JAXCGZ010022836.1:55000-60000 GCA_037179515.1 Halocaridina rubra | reverse complement strand
TGAGTTCAGGGAATTTCTTGTTGCTCGCATAAATACTGGGTCAGAGAGCATTATAATAACTGTTGTATACAACCCACCAAGGAACCAAAATAGGCTTGAAATTTATGAGGAAAGTCATATAGGTACGATTGAAGTCATAAACTCAGTTGTTAACATGGCGCGGGAGAAAAAATGTAGGATTTTGATTATGGGAGACTTTAATCATAAAGAGATAGATTGGATAAATCTTGACCCACACAGTGGTGAGGACTCCTTTGGGGCAAGATTCCTAGATTGCGTACAAGGGAATTTCCTACACCAACATGTAATGGAACCAACAAGAGCCAGGGGTGGGGATGAGCCATCACTACTTGATCTGGTGTTCACAGATAATGTGTTGGATATTGAAAATATTGAGTATGAACCACCAATTGGAAAGAGTGACCACTGTGTGTTGTTGATGGAGTATATCATTGAAGACATTCTTCCTGAGAGTAGAGGCACTGAGGACATGAGGAGGAACTATCAGAAAGGAGATTACATCAAAATGAATGAGCTTTTTGCAGTTATTGACTGGAGAACCTTATTTTACAACAAATCTGTACAAGAAATGTATGACATCTTTTGTGAGAAATATGGGAAGATTGTAGATTGCTGCATACCTGTCACCAAAGTAGGTGTAATTCATGCCAGAGAGAAATGGTTCGATAATGGGTGTAAAAGAGCTAAGGAGTGGAGAGACAAATGCTGGAAAAGGTATAGGAGGAGAAAAAACATAAATGCCTGGCAAACCTACAAAAGAGCAAGAAATGACTACCTAAGTAAAAGGAGAGAGGCAGAGAAAGATTATGAGAGGGACATCACCAGGAAGGCGAAAGAAAATCCCAAGCTTTTCCACAGCTTTATCAGAGGAAAACTGAAGGTAAAAGAACAGGTTTTAAGGCTAAAGAGAGCGGATGGAAGCATCACTGAGACGGACGAAGAGATCTGCAAAGAATTGAACAAGGAGTTTCAGTCAGTATTTACAGTAGAAAATACCCCACCCCCTCAGATTGCAGTGATAGAAGCTCAAGGGCCGGTATTAGAGAACATCAACCTTACAGCCACAGAGGTATGCAAAGCGCTGATGGATTTAGATGTTCATAAAGCTACAGGTCCTGATGACATATCCCCTCATGTGCTTAAAAAATGCGCAAACACAATATCAGTGGCACTAAGTATCATATTTAAGGAGTCATTGGAGTCGGGGGAGATTCCAAGATGCTGGAAACAAGCAAATGTGATACCTATCTTCAAAAAGGGAAGGAGGGATACGGCTCTGAACTATAGACCAGTTTCCTTGACCAGCATAGTTTGCAAAGTTATGGAGAAACTACTAAGGAAACATATCTCTCTTCACTTGGAATCCTTCAACTTTTTGTCAGTGAGGCAACATGGCTTCAGAGAAGGAAGATCAACAGTAACAAACTTATTAGAATTTTATGATGAGGTAAGCCAAATCTTACAGGAAAGAGAGGGCTGGGCAGATTGCATATTCCTAGACTTCCAGAAAGCGTTTGACACTGTTCCACATGGGAGACTTATTAGGAAGCTGCAATCAATGGCTAGAATAGGTGGAAATGTCTTGGAATGGATAAAAACTTACTTAGAAGGAAGGGAACAGAGGGTTAGAGTAAGACACTCAGTGTCTGAATGGAGAAGAGTTAGTAGTGGAGTTCCACAGGGTTCAGTTTTAGGGCCACTTTTGTTCCTTGTATATGTAAATGACCTACCAGAGTCTGTAAATTCATTCATGAATATGTTTGCAGATGATGCAAAGATTGTGAAGAAAGTAAAAAACGAGAACAATGGTAGAGAACTTCAGGAGGATCTAAATAATCTGCATGAGTGGTCAGAAAAGTGGCTAATGAAATTCAATACCTCAAAATGTAAGGTAATGAGAATGGGTACAAGTGCAAGAAGGCCCAAGCTTGACTACTCGGTGGCTGGAGTACAACTTCAGGAGACAGAAAATGAGAGAGATCTAGGAGTAAACATATTGGCAGATTTGTCTCCAGAAATACATATAAATGGCGTAGTAAGGGCAGCATATGCATTCTTATCAAATGTAAGGGTAGCCTTCAGGCACATGGACAAGGAAATGTTCAGAAATATTTATGTAACCTATGTGAGGCCAAAACTCGAATATGCAGCCCCCTTTTGGAATCCGCACTTGAAAAAGCACATAGCTAAGCTTGAAAAAGTTCAAAGACATGCCACAAAACTGGTGCCAGAAATACGCAATCTCGGTTATGATGAGAGGCTGAGGGAATTAGACTTGCCATCACTCGAAGCTAGAAGAGTAAGGGGGGATATGGTGACAGTCTTTAAATTCCTTCATGGTTATGATAGAGTGGATAGGGATCGATATTTCGATATGGCTGGCTCTAGAACTAGAGGTCATAGTTTGAAGCTTCGGAAGAAAACTTGTTTGCAGGATGTAAGGAAATACTTTTTCAGTGTAAGAGTAGTTGATAATTGGAATTCGCTAAGCGAGGAGGTAGTTAATGCTACCTCAATCCATAGTTTTAAGGACAGGTATGATAAGTATCACTAAGTCTAAAAATGGAACCGATCAGGAGACGGGAAGATACGAGCTTTGGGCTCTTTCCCGTAAACACAATTAGGTAATCACAATTAGGTAATCACACACACACACACACATATATATATATATATATATATATATATATATATATATATATATATATATATATATATATATATGTATATATATATATATATATATATATATATATATATATATATATATATATATATATAATATATATATATATATATATAGATAGATATATATAGATATATTATACACACGCACACACACACACACACACACACACACACACACACACACACACACACACACACACACACACAAGTTGAAAAGAGTCAACTAGAATCTAGAATTTCTAATCAAGAAGATAAAAACAAACAGCTAAATGACAACCTAAAGGAATTAGATGTTAGTTCACTGCTATCTTCTGAGAGAGACGAGATTGCTGCTTGGAATGTTCAGATTAAGGAAAACATTGAACAGTTCAGAAAAGAGTTCCAGGAGCTGAATATGGAAAATGATGCCATGAAAACGTCCTTTGCTGATGCACTAAAGGGGAATGTGGCAGTAAAAGAGGCTGTAAAGGTGGTGGCACTGGAAAACATACAAACAGTTGATTATAAAGAGACAGTAATCGAAAAAATGAAAGACGTTGTGATGGAAAGGGCAAACCCACTCATCAGACAGGCACTTGATAAGGAGAAGACAGTGGTAATCTCAGGCATAAGTGAATCCCAGGAGCCAACATGGCAGGGGAGACTTGAAGAAAATAAAGCTAGGGTTGTAGACCTGATAAGAAAGCTTGGAGTAGTATGTGGTCCTGAGGATATTGTAAACATACACCAACTAGGTAAATATTCGAGGGAAGGAAAGCCGAGACCAACAAAAGTAACCTTTGAGAGAGGGGAGACATGTAGGGAAATATTGTTGAGAAAAAAAAGTCTAAAAGACCTTCAAGAATGCAAAGAAGTGTTCATTAGACGATACAGAACACAGGAAGAGATGGGAAAGATCAAAAACTTGTTGCAAGAGGCAAGAAGGTTAAATGATGAAAGAAATGAGGAAGAGAAGAAAAATTTTCGTTACGGAATACTTCCAGACAAAGGGGAGATAAAGAAGATAATGACAGAAGATCAGGGGATGGGGCCTCATTAAGATTGTTATACACAAATGCTGATGGATTAGCTGGTAAGGCAGTAGAATTAAAAGATAGGATTCACAACAGTAAGGCAGATATAGTAGCAATTACAGAGACTAAGTTGAGTGAGGACATAAACAGTGTCACAGTTTTTCCTAAGGGCTTCAGAATACTAAGGGTCGAAAGATCTGAGAGGACTGGTGGAGGGATAGCACTGCTCATAAGTGAGAGGATTCAAGCTGAAGAGATAAACTTGGCTATAGAAAGTGAGTTCAGGGAATTTCTTGTTGCTCGCATAAATACTGGGTCAGAGAGCATTATAATAACTGTTGTATACAACCCACCAAGGAACCAAAATAGGCTTGAAATTTATGAGGAAAGTCATATAGGTACGATTGAAGTCATAAACTCAGTTGTTAACATGGCGCGGGAGAAAAAATGTAGGATTTTGATTATGGGAGACTTTAATCATAAAGAGATAGATTGGATAAATCTTGACCCACACAGTGGTGAGGACTCCTTTGGGGCAAGATTCCTAGATTGCGTACAAGGGAATTTCCTACACCAACATGTAATGGAACCAACAAGAGCCAGGGGTGGGGATGAGCCATCACTACTTGATCTGGTGTTCACAGATAATGTGTTGGATATTGAAAATATTGAGTATGAACCACCAATTGGAAAGAGTGACCACTGTGTGTTGTTGATGGAGTATATCATTGAAGACATTCTTCCTGAGAGTAGAGGCACTGAGGACATGAGGAGGAACTATCAGAAAGGAGATTACATCAAAATGAATGAGCTTTTTGCAGTTATTGACTGGAGAACCTTATTTTACAACAAATCTGTACAAGAAATGTATGACATCTTTTGTGAGAAATATGGGAAGATAGTAGATTGCTGCATACCTGTCACCAAAGTAGGTGTAATTCATGCCAGAGAGAAATGGTTCGATAATGGGTGTAAAAGAGCTAAGGAGTGGAGAGACAAATGCTGGAAAAGGTATAGGAGGAGAAAAAACATAAATGCCTGGCAAACCTACAAAAGAGCAAGAAATGACTACCTAAGTAAAAGGAGAGAGGCAGAGAAAGATTATGAGAGGGACATCACCAGGAAGGCTAAAGAAAATCCCAAGCTTTTCCACAGCTTTATCAGAGGAAAACTGAAGGTAAAAGAACAGGTTTTAAGGCTAAAGAGAGCGGATGGAAGCATCACTGAGACGGACGAAGAGATCTGCAAAGAATTGAACAAGGAGTTTCAGTCAGTATT
>JAXCGZ010022836.1:30000-47500 GCA_037179515.1 Halocaridina rubra | reverse complement strand
TCTGAATAAAAGGACAGTAAGTTTGTAAGGCACGAAAAACCCTTAAGAAACCCGTGTTGTGAAAGTTTTATCAGTCTGTGTAATTCTAGATGTGCCCTTATTTTATTTGCAATTATGGATTCTAGAATCTTACCCACTGTTGACGTTAAACTTACCGGCCTATAATTATTCTTTTTAACACGTTCTCCTTTTTTAAATATTGGTACCACATCTGCCAATTTCCACTCCATGGGTACCGATCCTAATTTTATTGAATTATTAAATAATGCAGTTAGAGGACAACTAAGCTCTTCCTTGCATTCCTTTAATATTCTAGCATATATTCCATCAGGTCCCGGAGATTTATGAGCCTTTAATTTATCTATTTCTTTTATTACCTCCTCTCTCGTAATATTTATTGAACTAAGTATATTATCGGGACTGTCTCTGTAAATGGATTCTACTTCCGGAATATTTTCCAAGTTTTCATTTGTAAATACAGATAAGAAATAATCATTTAAACATGTACACATCACTTTATCGTCATCTGTGATATGGCCATTGGCTACTTCAATTGGTCCGACTTTTTCCTTAAATTTTGTTTGATAATGTTGATAAAACCCTTTAGGATTTTCTTTAGCTTCTCCTGCTATTCGAACTTCGTATTTTCTTTTCGACTCTCTAACTATCTTTTTAACTTCCCTGTTTAACTGTATATATTGCTGCCTCACCTGCTCTTCACCTCTTTTTAGTTTCCTGTATATTCCTCTTTTAATACCTATAAGATTCTTTATTCTATTGTTCATCCATTTAGGGTCATTTTTTCTTGATCTGCAATGTTTCATGGGAATATAGAGTCATGACAAAATTGTTATATTCCTCATCCAAATTTATGTTAACTGACGGGCTGCTGTTCTTTCCTGTGAGAGAATTTAATGTATTGATTTTATCTTGTGATAATCCTTGGCATGTGGTACCCAAATTTCGGGGTAATCCGCTACCTGCGACCTGACCTGCTGGATTAGCTACCCACATCTGTACCCCAGAAATCCCTTCCCATACCTCATTAGATAATTTAGTTTTTAAGCCCTCAAAATCTCCTGCTCTAAAGTTTGGAACAATATTCTTATTTTCCTTTATAGTTTCCTTGAAAATTATGTTAAATCTAATGGAGTCATGGTCACTGTTGCCCAATTTTTCACCAACTTCTAAATTTGTAACCATATTCTCTCTATTACTAAGAACTAAATCTAGTGTATTCACCCCCGTGTTGCTTCATGTACATGCTGAGAAAGGAAATTGTCTTCTACTACTTCCAAAAACTCCTTAGAGCTACTATCACCTGTTATGGTTTCCCAGTTAATATGTCTAAAATTAAAATCGCCTACAATGCAAACTCTATTTGACCTGCTCACTTTAGAAATTTCATCGTATATAACTTGCGACTCTATATTATCTAGATCAGGTGGTCTGTAGACTACTCCTACAACTAGACTTTCTATATTATTTTTAATTTCAACCCATAAGGTTTCTGAATTTAGATTTGTCTTAATTCCAGACTTAATGCAGCTTCTTAGGCTATCTTTAATATACATAATTACCCCTCCCCCTCTTTTATCTGCACTACGATCAGCATTATAAAGTTTATATCCTGTAATTATGTACTCAGCTTTAAGGTGTTTGCTTTCTAATTTAATCCAACTTTCACTAATGCATATTATATCCGGTCTCTCACTACATACTATGGCTCTCAGTTCTTCTATCTTGTTACCTAAACTACGGCTATTTGTATAATATACTTTTAAACTTTCTCTAGCTTCACCCTTCTTGTGGCTATTCTTTTTGTTAATATTTGTTCTATGTAACAAATGGTTCTTATCCTTAGACTCCCAGTTATTTGACCCACTATTTACTGAACCCTTACTGACTAATTTCTCTGCACAAGTATTAATCATTTCATTATTTGTGTCTAACAAAACCCCCCTACCTCTCTGTCTATCATACCAGCCAATACCGAGACACCTGAATTAGAAAGATGCACTCCATCCCTTGCATACATATGCCTAAGTATAACAGATATAAGCTATAAGGTTGGATTCCTTTTAACTTTCTGTGGTGTAGTTGGTAGCGCCTTAACTTAGTAATTATAAGTCCTTGGTTCAAGTCCAGGTCGGGGTAAAAAATTATTCATATTTTCACATATGTAATGTGCTTATTTGGTTATTATATAGCCCGAATGAGATTGGGAATTGAATTAAATGCGAAAATGAAGCCACGAGTGAGGTTGGGGAATCAGTAATATGAACATAGTGGCATTCAGATAGAATGCGTTCATTCCTAAGTATAGCAGCTATAAGCTATAAGGTTGGATTCCTTTTAACCTGTGGTGTAGTTGGTAGTGCCTTGACTTAGTAATTATAAGCCCTAGGTTCAAGTCCCGGTCGGGGTAAAAAATTATTCATATATATATATATATATATATATATATATATATATATATATATATATATATATATATATATATATATATATATATATATATATATATATATATATATATATATATATATATATATATATATATATATATATATATATATATATATATATAATATATATATATATATATATATATATATATACATATATATTAATATATATATATATATATATATATATATATATATATATATATATATATATATATATATATATATATATATATATATATATATATATATATATATATATATATATATATATATATATATATATATATATATATATATATATATATATATATATATATATATATTATATATATATATATATATATATATATATATATATATATATATATATATATATATATATATATATATATATATATATATATATATATATATATATATATATATATATATATATATATATATATATATATATATTAAAAACACTGAACTGTTAACATACAGTCTAAATCGGTAGGAATAGCCAATTAAAGAAAACAACGAAAATATATTTGAAGTACTTATTAATATCGTGACTTTATCTGGCCACCTTGTCAAAGTACAATGAAAACAGATAGCTAGCAAATAAAGAACATATGAAAAGAAGAAGAAAAGACTGTTCCACAAGGGAATTTAAAAGGGATTAAGAGAAACCATTCTTAATTACCAGCCAGGGTCAGTCGATAATCCACACACGCTAGCCAAAAAGTGAAATAAATTTAAAAAAATTACTAAATTATAAAAAAAACTAATAATAATACACGAAAAAAATCAATATTATCAATAATAATAAACATAATAAGAGTAAAAATAAATGAAATTTACGAGACTCTATTTACATAAAAAACAAATATATATATATAAATATATATATATATATATATATATATATATATATATATATATATATATATATATATATATATATATATATATATATATATATATATATATATATATATATATATATATATATATATATATATATATATATATATATATATATATATATATATATATATATATATATATATGTATATATATATATATATATATATATATATATATATATATATATATATATATATATATATATATATATATATATATATATATATATATATATATATATATATATATATATATATATATATATATATATATATATATATATATATATATATAGATATATATAGATATAGATATATATATATATATATATATATATATATATATATATATATATATATATATATATATATATATATATATATATATATATATATATATATATATATATATATATATATATATACATATATATACATATATATAAATATATATATATATATATATATATATATATATATATATATATATATATATATATATATATATATATATATATATATATATATATATATATATATATATATACATATATATATATATATATATATATATATATATATATATATATATATATATATATATATATATATATATATATATATATATATATATATATATATATATATATATATATATATATATATATATATATATATATATATATATATATATATATATATATATATATATATATATATATATATATATATATATATATATATATATATATATATATATATATATATATATATATATATATATATATATATATATATATATATATATATATATATATATATATATATATATATATATACATATATATATATATACATATATATATATGCCTGTGTGTAGTATCACCATACAGTGATAATACTAATTCTATTATAGTCACCGCACAGTGAATAGAACCTAACCTAACCTACCCTAACCGAAGCTAACCTAACCTAGTCACCGCACAGTGAAAAGAACAGTGGCTTTCTTATTATCGGTCGATGATAATATGTTTTTCAGTAGTTTCACTGAGAATCTAAAATAATTTATTGTTACTTCTCAATTGCCTTTATGGGATGGTGATAATAACGTCGTCTGTAATATCACTGTTCGGTGATAATAGTCACTCCCTATATATATATATATATATATATATATATATATATATATATATATATATATATATATATATATATATATATATATATATATATATATATATATATATATATATATATATATATATTTATATATAATGACTAATATTTAACTCTGACTGGGAATCAAACTAGGACACACAAAAACTTTGACATGACTACCAACTACACTAATAGGCATCAACTACATTTAAATGATAACATTAAAATATATGAAAACCTGAATTATATATATATATATATATATATATATATATATATATATATATATATATATATATATATATATATATATATATATATATATATATATATATATATATATATATATATATATATATATATATATATATATATATATATATATATATATATATATATATATATATATATATATATATAAAAACAAACAAATAAAAATGTTACATATGTGAAAACATGAATGATTTTTTACCCCGACAGGGACTTATTATTACTAAGTCAAGGCGCTACCAACTACACACCACAGAAGGTTAAATGGAATCCAACATTATACCTTATATCTGCTATACTTAGGAAAGAACGCATTCTATCTGAATGCCACTATGTTCATATTATAGATTCCCCAACCTCACTCGTGGCTTCATTTTCGCCTTTAATTCAACTCCCAATCTCATTCGGGCTATACAATAAACAAATAAACACAGAACATATGTGAAAATATGAATCATTTTTTACCCCAATTGGGACTTGAACCTTGGACTTATGATTACTAAGTCAAGACGCTACCAACTACACACCACAGAAGATTAAAAGGATTCCAACCTTATATCTTATATCGGCTGTACTTAGGAATGAACGCATTCTATCTTAATGCCACTATGTTCATATTACAGATTTCCTAAACTCACTCGTGGCTTCATTTTCGCATTTAATTCAACTCCAATCTCATTCGGGCTATACAGTATATATATATATATAATATATATATATATATATATATATATATATATATATATATATATATATATATATATATATATATATATATATATATATATATATATATATATATATATATATATATATATATATATATATATATATATATACACACAAGTACACACACTCGCGCATATATATATATATATATATATATATATATATATATATATATATATATATATATATATATATATATATATATATATATATATATATATATATATATATATATATATATATATATATATATATATATATATATATATATATATATATATATATATATATATATATATATATATATATATATATATATATATATATATATATATATATATATATATATATATATATATATATATATATATATATATATATATATATATATATATATATATATATATATATATATATATATATATATTTATATATATATATATATATATATATATATATATATATATATATATATATATATATATATATATATATATATATATATATATATATATATATATAAATATATAAAAAAATATATATATATATATATATATATATATATATATATATATATATATATATATATATATATATGATAATTTTTACCCCGGCCAGGAATGGAACTTAGGACTTATAATTACTAAGCCAAGGCGCTACCAACTACACCACAAAAGATTAAATGGAAACAGACCTTATAGCTTATATCTACTATAGTAGGAATGAATGCATTCTATCTGAATACCACTATCTTCATATTACAGTTTCCCAACCTCACTCGTTTCGTTTTCGCATTTAATTCAACTCCAAATCTCATTCGGGACCAACAATAACCAAATAAGCACATTACATATGTGAAAACATGAATCATTTTTACCCCGACCGGGACTTGAACATAGGACTTTTAATTACTAAGTAAAGGCGCTACCAACTACACCACAGAAGGTTAAATTTAAACAGACCTTATAGTTTATATCTGCTATAGTATGAATGAATGCATTCTATCTGAATGCCACTACGTTCATATTACAGTCTCCAAAACCTCAATTGTGGTTTCGTTTTCGCATTTAATTCACCTCGAAATATCACTCGGGGAAAAATTGATTCATGTTCTCACATATAAGAACATAAAAACATAAGAACAGAGGACACTGCAACATGCCTACTGGCACACACGAGGCAGCTCCATTTTTGAATTGTATGTTCAGCATGTCTAACCTATTCTATTCTACTCTACTTATTTATTTTATTTTTCTGTTTATGATTTTTCTAATAAGCACTAACCTATTCATACCCACCCTACCTCTGTCATATGTCTATCTAATCTACATTTGAAGGTGTCTAAGGTATTGGCATTTACTATCCTACTAGGAAGCTTGTTCCATGCATCAGCTACTCTATTACCAAACCAATTTTTACTAATTTCCCTTCTGAACCTAAATTTATCAAGCTTAAATCCATTATTACGAGTTCTGGTTTGATCATGAATTTTTAAAACTTTATTAATATCTCCCTTGTTAATCCCTTTAAACCATTTATACACTTCAATCATATCCCCCCTAACTCTTCGCCTCTCTAGAGAATGTAGATTAAGTTTTTTTAATCTGTCCTCATATGGTAGATTTCTGATATTGTGTATCATCTTGGTCATTCTTCGCTGCACTCTCTCCAAGGATTCAATTTCCATTCTATAATAGGGTGACCAGAATTGCACAGCATAATCTAAATGGGGCCTAACTAATGCAAGATAGAGCTGCTAAAATAACTTTTTCCGTCCTATTGCTAACGCTTCTTGAGATAAATCCTAAAATTCTGTTTGCTTTATTTCTGACTGCTGTGCATTGCTCTCTTGGCTTAAGACTACTACTCACAAGAACTCCCAAATCCCTTTCACACTGAGAACTCATGATTTCATGGTTATTTATCTTATAACTAGTATTGTCTTTTATAGTACCCATTTTAACTACTTTACATTTTTCAACACTAAATTCCATTTGCCATTTGTCCGACCATTCAGATAATCTATTTAGATCTTCCTGTAAAGCATGAATGTCTTCTTTTCCATTTATAGTTCTACCTATTTCTACCTAATGAAATCATGAGTTCTCAGTGTGAAAGGGATTTGGGAGTTCTTGTGAGTAGTAGTCTTAAGCCAAGAGAGCAATGCACAGCAGTCAGAAATAAAGCAAACAGAATTTTAGGATTTATCTCAAGAAGCGTCAGCAATAGGACGGAAAAAGTTATTTTGCAGCTCTATCTTGCATTAGTTAGGCCCCATTTAGATTATGCTGTGCAATTCTGGTCACCCTATTATAGAATGGAAATTGAATCCTTGGAGAGAGTGCAGCGAAGAATGACCAAGATGATACACAATATCAGAAATCTACCATATGAGGACAGATTAAAAAACTTAATCTACATTCTCTTGAGAGGCGAAGAGTTAGGGGGGATACGATTGAAGTGTATAAATGGTTTAAAGGGATTAACAAGGGAGATATTAATAAAGTTTTAAAAATTCATGATCAAACCAGAACTCGTAATAATGGATTTAAGCTTGATAAATTTAGGTTCAGAAGGGAAATTGGTAAAAATTGGTTTGGTAATAGAGTAGCTGATGCATGGAACAAGCTTCCTAGTAGGATAGTAAATGCCAATACCTTAGACACCTTCAAATGTAGATTAGATAGACATATGACAGAGGTAGGGTGGGTATGAATAGGTTAGTGCTTATTAGAAAAATCATAAAAAGAAAAACAGAATAAATAAGTAGAGTAGAATAGAATAGGTTAGACATGCTGAAAATACAATTCAAAAATGGAGCTGCCTCGTGTGTGCCAGTAGGCATGTTGCAGTGTCCTCTATTCTTATGTTCTAATGTTATGTTCTATTTTAGTGTCGTCTGCGAATTTACTTAGGTTACTACTGATATCCGAATCCAGATCATTTAGATATACGATGAATAATAGAGGACCCAGTACCGAGCCTTGTGGTACCCCGCTTGTAACCGAGCCCCACTCTGATTTCTCTCCATTTATGCAAACCCTCTGTTTTCTGTCTTTTAACCATTGTTTGATCCATCTGAGCACAGCTCCTCCTATACCATGAGCTTCCAGCTTTTTAACTAATCTTTTGTGAGGAACTCTATCAAAAGCTTTGCTAAAATCTAGATTGAAGTGTATAAATGGTTTAAAGGGATTAACAAGGGAGATATTAATAAAGTTTTAAAAATTCATGATCAAACCAGAACTCGTAATAATGGATTTAAGCTTGATAAATTTAGGTTCAGAAGGGAAATTGGTAAAAATTGGTTTGGTAATAGAGTAGCTGATGCATGGAACAAGCTTCCTAGTATGATAGTAAATGCCAATACCTTAGACACCTTCAAATGTAGATTAGATAGACATATGACAGAGGTAGGGTGGGTATGAATAGGTTAGTGCTTATTAGAAAAATCATAAAAAGAAAAATAGAATAAATAAGTAGAGTAGAATAGAATAGGTTAGACATGCTGAAAATACAATTCAAAAATGGAGCTGCCTCGTGTGTGCCAATAGGCATGTTGCAGTGTCCTCTATTCTTATGTTCTTATGTTCTTATAGACGGGTGGGATCACTTCACTACTCGTAAGCATATGTATGCAAGGGATGGATGCATCTTTCTAATTCAGGTGTCTCGGTATTGGCTGGTATGATAGACAGAGAGGTAGGGGGGTTTTGTTAGATACAAATAATGAAATGAATAATACTTGTGCAGAGAAATTAGTCAGTAAGGGTTCAGTAAATAGTGGGTCAAATAACTGGGAGTTTAAGGATAATAACAATATGTTACATAGAACAAATATTAACAAAAAGAATAGCCACAAGAAGGGTAAACCTAGAGAAATTTTAAAAGTATATTATTCAAATAGCCGTAGTTTAGGTAACAAGATAGAAGAACTGAGAGCCATAGTATGTAGTGAAAGACCGGATATAATATACATTAGTGAAAGTTGGATTAATTTAGAAAGCAAACACCTTAAAGCTGAGTACATAATTACAGGATATAAACTTTATAATGCTGATCGCAGTGCAGATAGAAGAGGGGGAGGGGTAATTATGTATATTAAAGATAGCCTCAGAAGCTGCATTAAGTCTGGAATTAAGACAAATCTAAATTCAGAAACCTTATGGGTTGAAATTAAAAATAATATAGAAATTCTAGTTGTAGGAGTAGTCTACAGACCACCTGATCTAGATAATATAAAGTCGCAAGTTATATACGATGAAATTTCTAAAGTGACCAGGTCAAATAGAGTTTGCATTGTAGGCGATGTTAATTTTAGAAATATTAACTGGGAAACCATAACAGGTGATAGTAGCTCTAAGGAGTTTTTGGAAGTAGTAGAAGACAATTTCCTTTCTCAGCATGTACTTGAAGCAACACGGGGGGTGAATACACTAGATTTAGTTCTTAGTAATAGAGAGAATATGGTTACAAATTTAGAAGTTGGTGAACAATTGGGCAACAGTGACCATGATTCCATTAGATTTAACATAATTTTCAAGGAAACTATAAAGGAAAATAAAAATATTGTTCCAAACTTTAGAGCAGGAGATTTTGAGGGCTTAAAAACTAAATTATCTAATGAGGTATGGGAAGGGATTTCTGGGGTACAGATGTGGGTAGTTAATCCAGCAGGTCAGGTCGCAGGTAGCAGATTACCCCGAGATTTGACTACCACATGCCAAGGATTATCACAAGATAAGATCAATACATTAAATTCTCTCACAGGAAAGAACAGCAGTCCGTCAGTTAATATAAATTTGGATGAGGAATATAACAATTTTGTCATGACTCTGAAGAATAGTCAGAGAGACTATATTCCCATGAAACATTGCAGATCAAGAAAAAATGACCCTAAATGGATAAACAATACAATAAAGAATCTTATAGGTATTAAAAGAGGAATATACAGGAAACTAAAAAGAGGTGAAGAGCAGTTGAGGCAGCAATATATACAGTTAAACAGGGAAGTTAAAAAGATAGTTAGAGAGTCGAAAAGAAAATACGAAGTTAGAATAGCAGGAGAAGCTAAAGAAAATCCTAAAGGGTTTTATCAACATTATCAAACAAAATTTAAGGAAAAAGTCGGACCAATTGAAGTAGCCAATGGCCATATCACAGATGACGATAAAGTGATGTGTACATATTTAAATGATTATTTCTTATCTGTATTTACCAATGAAAACTTGGAAAATATTCCGGAAGTAGAATCCATTTACAGAGTCAGTCCCGATAATATACTTACTTCAATAAATATTACGAGAGAGGAGGTAATAAAAGAAATAGATAAATTAAAGGCTCATAAATCTCCAGGACCTGATGGAATATATGCTAGAATATTAAAGGAATGCAAGGAAGAGCTTAGTTGTCCACTAACTGCATTATTTAATAATTCAATAAAATTAGGATCGGTACCCATGGAGTGGAAATTGGCAGATGTGGTACCAATATTTAAAAAAGGAGAACGAGTTAAAAAGAATAATTATAGGCCGGTAAGTTTAACGTCAACAGTGGGTAAGATTCTAGAATCCATAATTGCAAATAGAATAAGGGCACATCTAGAATTACACAGACTGATAAAACTTTCACAACACGGGTTTCTTAAGGGTTTTTCGTGCCTTACAAACTTACTGTCTTTTTATTGAGAAGTTTACGAGGCAGTAGATTGTGGCAAAGAATATGATACAATATATCTAGATTTTAGCAAAGCTTTTGATAGAGTTCCTCACAAAAGATTAGTTAAAAAGCTGGAAGCTCATGGTATAGGAGGAGCTGTTTTCAGATGGATCAAACAATGGTTAAAAGACAGAAAACAGAGGGTTTGCATAAATGGAGAGAAATCGGAGTGGGGCTCGGTTACTAGCGGGGTACCACAAGGCTCGGTACTGGGTCCCCTATTATTCATCGTATATCTAAATGATCTGGATTCGGATATCAGTAGTAACCTAAGTAAATTCGCAGACGACACTAAAATAGGTAGAATTATAAATGGAAAAGAAGACATTCATGCTTTACAGGAAGATCTAAATAGATTATCTGAATGGTCTGACAAATGGCAAATGGAATTTAATGTTGAAAAATGTAAAGTAGTTAAAATGGGTACTATAAAAGACAATACTAGTTATAAGCTAAATAACCATGAAATCATGAGTTCTCGGTGTGAAAGGGATTTGGGAGTTCTTGTGAGTAGTAGTCTTAAGCCAAGAGAGCAATGCACAGCAGTCAGAAATAAAGCAAACAGAATTTTAGGATTTATCTCAAGAAGTGTTGGCAATAGGACGGAAAAAGTTATTTTGCAGCTCTACCTTGCATTAGTTAGGCCCCATTTAGATTATGTTGTGCAATTCTGGTCACCCTATTATAGGATGGAAATTGAATCCTTGGAGAGAGTGCAGCGAAGAATGACCAAGATGATACACAATATCAGAAATCTACCATATGAGGACAGATTAAAAAAACTTAATCTACATTCTCTAGAGAGGCGAAGAGTTAGGGGGGATATGATTGAAGTGTATAAATGGTTTAAAGGGATTAACAAGGGAGATATTAATAAAGCTTTAAAAATTCATGATCAAACCAGAACTCGTAATAATGGATTTAAGCTTGATAAATTTAGGTTCAGAAGGGAAACTGGTAAAAATTGGTTTGGTAATAGAGTAGCTGATGCATGGAACAAGCTTCCTAGTAGGATAGTAAATGCCAATACCTTAGACACCTTCAAATGTAGATTAGATAGACATATGACAGAGGTAGGGTGAGTATGATAGCTTAGTGCTTATTAGAAAAATCACAAAAAGAAAAATAGAATAAATAAGTAGGGTAGAATAGAATAGGTTAGACATGCTGAAAATACAATTCAAAAATGGAGCTGCCTCGTGTGTGCCAGTAGGAATGTTGCAGTGTCCCCGATTCTTATGTTCTTATGTTCTTATGTTCATACGCTGGCCAAAGTAGCTCCTCATGATAGACCACCATCATTTAAGTAGACAGCCCTTTTCCTTCAACCATATTATGTCTATTTATAGTTTTCCTTTAGTCATTTACTTATCTATATGGATGTATGTATGTTCGTATGTGTGTCTGTAAAAGTATATATAAACATGTATGTGAATTATGTGCATTTATGTATATATGTGGGTATGCATAATTGTATGTGTGTGTATTTATGTGTGTGTGTATGTGTATGATCTCGCGAATATGTATGTACAGTATTTATTTTTGTGTATGTATATATAGGTATGCGTTTATATGTCAGTTCGTTTATGTATATGCATATTTGTCTTTTTACAAGTATGCTTGTATAAGTCTATATATATATATATATATATATATATATATATATATATATATATATATAATATATATATATATATATATATATATATATATATATATATGTATACATGTGTACGTTTGCATACTTGTATATGTACATGTATATATGTATATCGGTGAGTGTATTTGTATATATGGACGTATGTTTTGTAAATGTGCGTGTGTGTATGCATGCATATATGTATATGCATGTATACATATCTATTTATAGCTATAGTTTTAGTATTATTATTTTTGTCTTAGGGTTTTTTCCTTTTACGTAATTGTGTTTATATGAACATGGGTTTGCTTTTGCTAGTGTATGCTTTTATTCTTTTGCATTCCCTTGGGTTGTGAATGTGTCTTCAAGAGTGTAGGTTTTTTTTTTGTGTATGCATATGTTTGCTTCTTTGGTGGTGTTTATATTTATATGTATTTCTATGTATGCATATATGTATGTATTTGCTTGGATATATGTATATATATGCATATATGTGAGTCAATGCGTGTGTAAATGTATGTGGGAGTTTATATATAAGAAGATACGAACATATGGATAGAGGACACTGCAACATGCCTACTGGCACGCACGAGTCAGCTCCATTTTTGACTGATGATCTCAGCGTTACTAACTTATTCTATTCTACTCATTTTTTTTATGATTCTTCAACGAATAATTATGATTTTTTTCCGTTCGACAAACGCCCTCAGTACCTCTAGCCTTCACTGGGATCGTTGTCTACTAGTGTTAGTCCTCGTCACCAACTTTTCGCCACAGCTAGACGGGAAACGTGTTACGCCCTCCTGCCCTACCTGTATCCGCAGTCAAGGGGGGAACTACATGTACCTAGGCTCAGGTGTTGGTGCGGGGGTCACTAAGCACAAAGCACTAACCTATTTATACCCACCCTTCATCTGTCAAATGCTTATCTAACCTACATTTGAAGGTGTCTAAGATATTGGCATTTATTATATTGCTAGGAAGCCAGTCCCATGTATTAGCTACTCTATTACCAAACCAATTTGTACCAGTTTCCTTTCTGAATCTAAATTTATCAAGTTTATACCCATTATTTCGAGTTTTGGTTTGATCATGAATTTTTTATACTTTATTAATATCACCCTTCATAATCCCTTTAAACCATTTATACATCTCACTCCTATCAGCCCTAACTCTGCGATACTGTGGAGAGTGCAGATTAAGTTTTTTTTAGCCCGTCTTCAAAAGATAGATATCTGATATTGTGCATCATCTTGGTCATTCTTCGCTGCACTCTCTCCAAGGATTCAATTTTCATCCTATAATAGAGTGACCAGAATTGCACAGCATAATCCAGATGGGGCCTAACTAATACAAGATAGAGTTGTAAAATAACCTTTTCTGTCTTATTGTTAACACTTCTTGAGATAAATCCTAAAACTTTGTTTGTTTTATTTCTTACTGCACTACACTGCTCTCTTGGATTAAGATTACTACTCACAAGAACACCTAAATCCCTCTCACACAGAGAGCTCATGATTTCATGGTTATTAAGCTTATAACTCGTATTGTCTATTATAGTCCCCATCAAAGAATAGTCCCAACGTATTCCCTGCGTGTCGTAAGAGGTGACTAAGAGTGGACGGGGCGAGGGGACTAGGAATCCCCCCTTGTATTAACCTCCCACGAGACGTCAAAGAAGAAGGGGAGTAGAGGGGAGAATAACTTCTCTCCAAACTCTAGTTTTGGGGTGTCTAAATGTGCGTGGTTGTAGTACGATAGAGAGAAAAAGATGTGAGATTGGATATATGTTTGGTAAGAGGAGGATGGATGTATTGACATTGTGCGAGACGAAGAGGAAAGGAAAAGGAGAAGTGGCATTTGGTGACGTGACAGGTAGGGTGTCTGGGGTTGAAAGGGGGAGAGCAAGAGAAGATGTGGCAAAACTGCTGTGTGAATGGATGGTAAACAAGGTAGTGGAGTGGAGAGAAGTGTCATCTAGGCTGATGTGGGTGAGGGCTAGGATAAATATGGAATGTTGGGCTTTTGTTAGTGCGTATGGGCCTGGATGTGAGAGAAGTGAGGAAGAGTGGGATGAATTCTGGAATGAGTTAACTAGGTGTGTGGATAGTCTGAGTAGAAGGAACTATGTAGTTGTGTTGGGTGACTTAAATGCCAGAGTGGGTGATGAAGAGGTAATAGGTGTTGTAGGAAAGTATGGGGTACTAGGTGGGAATGAGAGTGGCGAGAGACTGTTAGATATGTATGTGGAGCAAGAGCTGGTGATAGGTAATAGTTTTTTCAAGAAGTTCATAAATAAGTATACATGGATGAGAGTGGCAAATGGAAGAGTGAAAGAAAGAGCATTGATGGATTATGTGCTGGTAGCAAAGAGAATGATTGGTAGAGTGATAGATGTGCATGGATTTAGGGGTGTGGCTGCTGGGATGTCTGTAGTAGCAAATGAGTGGGTAAATAGAGAGGGGGGGATGTAGAAGGGAAATGGTGAAGTTGAAAGAGTTGAAAAAGCCAAAGAAGAGAGAGGAATATCAGGACAAGTTGAAAGTGGAATATGACAGGGTGAAAGAAAGAGAAGTTGGGGAGTTAGAGGAGGAATGGAGGTTGATGAAAGAATGTGTTGTGGGACATGCAAGTGATGTGTGTGGAAAGAGGTTTGTTGGAGGTGGCATGAGGAGGGGCAGCGAGTGGTGCAATGAAGGGGTGAAAATGAAGGTAGAAGAGAAAAAGAGGGCTTTTGAGGAATGAGTGCAGTGTAAAAGTAGGGAGAAGTATGAAAGATATAGGGAGAAAAATGTGGAATCCAATCGGAAGGTAGAGGAAGGGAAGAGGTTGGCAAATGTTAGGTGGGTGACAGGATTTTATTAGGTCATATGAGGAGAATAAAAAGAAGTTTTAGAAACAAGCGAAGAGAGTAAGGATGGAAGAGACAGTAAAAGATGAGAATGGACAGATGTTAAGATCGATCAAAGCAAGGAAAAGATGGGAAGAAAATTTTAAGTGCTTGTTGAATGTTGAGGAAGATAGAGAGGCAGCTATAGTGGCAGTAGGGGGTGTACAAGTGCCAGTAAAGGGAGATGAAAATGAGAGAGATTACAAGAGAGGAGTTGAAAAGGGCGTTGTATGAAGCGAGAGCAGGTAAAGCACATGGAATGGATGGTGTGAGAGCGGAGATATTGAAAGAAGGGGGTGTGACTGCATTGGAATGGTTAGTGAGAGTGTTTAATATTTGCTTTATGTTGTCAATGGTGTCAGTGGAATGGATGATTGCTTGTATAGTGTCCCTATACAAAGGTAAGGGAGATGTGTATGAATGCAGTAATTTTAGGGGTATAAGTTTGTTGAGTGTGGTAGGAAAACTGTATGGTAGGATACTGATTAATAGGATTAGGGATAAGACAGAAAATGTGATCGCAGAAGTGCAGAGTGGTTCTAGGAGAGGTAGAGGTTTTATAGATCAGATTTTTATAGTTAGGCAGTTATGTGAGAAATATTTAGCAAAGGGTAAGGATGTGTATTTTGCATTTTTGGATCTGAAGAAAGCGTATGATAGAGTTGATAGAGAGGCAATGTGGAATGTTTTGAGGTTATATGGAATTGATGATAAACTGTTGCATGCAGTGAAGAGTTTGCATAAGGGCATTAGAGCTTGCATTAGGGTAGGGAATGAAGTGTGTGACTGGTTTCCAGTGAGCGTGGGACTGAGACAGGGATGTGTGATGTCACCATGGCTGTTCAATTTGTATATTGATGGAGTCGTAAGAGAGGTGAATGAGCGAGTGTGTGGTCGAGATTTGTGAATGATAGATGGTGATGATAACGAGTGAGAGCTGAATCAGTTGCTGTTTGCAGATGATACTGTGGTGGTGGCAGATTCAGAGGAGAAGCTGTGTCAGTTATCTGAATGGTATGTGAGATAAGGAAGTTGCGAGTGAATGTGGGAAAGAGTAAGGTTATGAGGTGTACAAGAAATGAGGATGGTGCTGGATTGAATATTATGTTGAATGGAGAGACACTTGAGGAAATTAATCAGTTTAAGTATTTAGGCTTGATTATAGCTGCAAATGGTGGAGTAGAAGCAGATGTGTCAAAGAGTGAATGAAGGATGTAAAGTGTTGGGTGCATTGAAAGGTGTGATGAAGAATAGAGGGTTGGAAATGAATTTTAAGAAAGTTTTGTATGAGAATATGGTTGTGCCAGCTGTGAAGTATGGATCAGAGTATGGGGTATGAAAGTAAGTGAGAGATGGAAACTAAATGTGTTTGAGATGAAATGCTTGAGGAGTATGATTGGTGTAACTCGGTTGGATAGGGTTAGGAATGAAGTGTTGAAAGCAAGAATGGGTGTGATGAGAGAATTTGCAGCCAGAGTAGATATGAATGTTCTGAGATGGTTTGGCCATGTGAAAAGGATGGATGATAAAAGACTGCTCAAAAAGGTGATGAATGCGAGAGTTGGTGGGTTAAATGCTAGAGGAAGACCTAGGTTTGGGTGGATGGATGGAGTAAGGAGAGCCCTGAATGATAGGAGGATGGATGTGAGGGAAACAAGTGAGCATGCTAGGAATAGGAATGAGCGGCGAGCAATTGTGATGCAGCTCTAATGGGCAT
>JAXCGZ010022836.1:20000-27500 GCA_037179515.1 Halocaridina rubra | reverse complement strand
CACAGAAGGTATAAAAGGAATCCAACCTTATAGCTTATATCTGCTATACTTAGGGATGAACGCATTCTATCGGAATGCCACTATGTTCATATTACAGATTCCCCAACCTCACTCGTGGCTTCATTTTAGCATTTAATTCAATTCCCGATCTCATTTGGGTCATACAATAACCAAGCAAGCACATTACATATGCGAAAACATGAATCATTTTTTTTTTACCCCGACCGGGACTCGAATCTAGGACTTATAATTACTAAGTCAAGGCACTACCAACTTCACTCCACAGAAGGAATAAAAGGAATCCAACCTTTTAGCTTATATCTGCTATGCTTAGGGATGAACTCATTCTATCTGAATGCCACTATGATCATATTACAGATTCCCCAACCTCACTCGTGGTTTCATTTTAGCATTTAATTCAATTCCCAATCTCAAGATTAGTTCCTGAGTTCATCAAGTTTAGTTCCTGAGTTCACAAGTTTAGTTCCTGAGTTCAACAAGTTTAGTTCCTGAGTTCATCAAGTTTAGTTCCTGAGTTCATCAAGTTTAGTTCCTGAGTTCATCAAGTTTAGTTCCTGAGTTCATCCAGTGAGGACGTGCTTCCAGTAGCTCTAATCTTGACCAAACTTAGTACAATGGAGAGTGGTGGTGTTCTTTGTGCTGGTGGTGTTAGTGGTAGTGGTGTTGGTAGTTGTGTCGTTGTTGGTGCTGTTTGTGGCTGTGCTGGGGATTTGTCCTCGTCTGACGCAAGCAAACTCATTTTTAATTTAAGAAATGAGTTGGCTGCAGTCAGGCAGGAGGTCAGATCCTTAGCTGAGGAGAACAGGGATCTGAGAGGTAAAGTAGAGGTGTTAACCAGGAAGGGTCGATTGAATAATGAAGACGACTGGAAAGTTGTGAATAAGGGTTCAACGAAAATGGTTCTTAAGAAAAATGATACTTTTAGACTACAGGCTGCTAATTCATTTAGGTCACTTAGAGATGAATGTGACAGTGGCGGCAGCAATTCTTCAGGAACCATAGAGTCAGATAGGTGTACTAGCGATCGTAAAAATGGAAGTGGGAAAAGCTCTCAGGTCAAGAGCCTAGGTAAGTCTCCCAAGGTCGGAGTAACCCATCCTCCGGATAAGTCTCGTTCTTTGGTAATTGTAGGGGATTCACTATGCAGATATGTAGACAGGAAACTCAGGCATAGAGTTAGAGGAAAATATTTTTTCCCTGGAGCAGGTATGAAGAAGGTGGGTGAGTCAATAAATAGCTGGATTGAGAAAAAAGATGTTGTTTGTTTGATAGCTGGGGGAAATGACGTGCAGGATGGTAGAAGTGAAGAGCTGATTAGGTTGTATAGACAAGCCCTGGATAAGATTAGGAAAAGGGGTGCAGTTCCTGTGATGTGTGGTATTCTCCCTAGGCTTAGCCAAAGTTCAGAGTGGTGGTCTCGAGCTATAGGAGTAAATGCTAGGATGAAAGTCTTCTGTCGGGAGAATAATATAGGTTTTATAGACGGGTGGGATCACTTCACTAGTCGTAAGCATATGTATGCAAGGGATGGAGTGCATCTTTCTAATTCAGGTGTCTCGGTATTGGCTGGTATGATAGACAGAGAGGTAGGGGGGTTTTGTTAGACACAAATAATGAAATGATTAATACTTGTGCAGAGAAATTAGTCAGTAAGGGTTCAGTAAATAGTGGGTCAAATAACTGGGAGTCTAAGGATAAGAACCATTTGTTACATAGAACAAATATTAACAAAAAGAATAGCCACAAGAAGGGTGAAGCTAGAGAAAGTTTAAAAGTATATTATACAAATAGCCGTAGTTTAGGAAACAAGATAGAAGAACTGAGAGCCATAGTATGTAGTGAGAGACCGGATATAATATGCATTAGTGAAAGTTGGATTAAATTAGAAAGCAAACACCTTAAAGCTGAGTACATAATTACAGGATATAAACTTTATAATGCTGATCGTAGTGCAGATAAAAGAGGGGGAGGGGTAATTATGTATATTAAAGATAGCCTCAGAAGCTGCATTAAGTCTGGAATTAAGACAAATCTAAATTCAGAAACCTTATGGGTTGAAATTAAAAATAATATAGAAAGTCTAGTTGTAGGAGTAGTCTACAGACCACCTGATCTAGATAATATAGAGTCGCAAGTTATATACGATGAAATTTCTAAAGTGAGCAGGTCAAATAGAGTTTGCATTGTAGGCGATTTTAATTTTAGACATATTAACTGGGAAACCATAACAGGTGATAGTAGCTCTAAGGAGTTTTTGGAAGTAGTAGAAGACAATTTCCTTTCTCAGCATGTACATGAAGCAACACGGGGGGTGAATACACTAGATTTAGTTCTTAGTAATAGAGAGAATATGGTTACAAATTTAGAAGTTGGTGAAAAATTGGGCAACAGTGACCATGATTCCATTAGATTTAACATAATTTTCAAGGAAACTATAAAGGAAAATAAGAATATTGTTCCAAACTTTAGAGCAGGAGATTTTGAGGGCTTAAAAACTAAATTATCTAATGAGGTATGGGAAGGGATTTCTGGGGTACAGATGTGGGTAGTTAATCCAGCAGGTCAGGTCGCAGGTAGCGGATTACCCCGAAATTTGGGTACCACATGCCAAGGATTATCACAAGATAAGATCAATACATTAAATTCTCTCACAGGAAAGAACAGCAGCCCGTCAGTTAATATAAATTTGGATGAGGAATATAACAATTTTGTCATGACTCTTAAGAATAGTCAGAGAGACTATATTCCCATGAAACATTGCAGATCAAGAAAAAATGACCCTAAATGGATGAACAATAGAATAAAGAATCTTATAGGTATTAAAAGAGGAATATACAGGAAACTAAAAAGAGGTGAAGAGCAGGTGAGGCAGTAATATATACAGTTAAACAGGGAAGTTAAAAAGATAGTTAGAGAGTCGAAAAGAAAATACGAAGTTCGAATAGCAGGAGAAGCTAAAGAAAATCCTAAAGGGTTTTATCAACATTATCAAACAAAATTTAAGGAAAAAGTCGGACCAATTGAAGTAGCCAATGGCCATATCACAGATGACGATAAAGTGATGTGTACATGTTTAAATGATTATTTCTTATCTGTATTTACAAATGAAAACTTGGAAAATATTCCGGAAGTAGAATCCATTTACAGAGACAGTCCCGATAATATACTTAGTTCAATAAATATTACGAGAGAAGAGGTAATAAAAGAAATAGATAAATAAAAGGCTCATAAATCTCCGGGACTTGATGGAATATATGCTAGAATATTAAAGGAATGCAAGGAAGAGCTTAGTTGTCCTCTAACTGCATTATTTAATAATTCAATAAAATTAGGATTGGTACCCATGGAGTGGAAATTGGCAGATGTGGTACCAATATTTAAAAAAGGAGAACGTGTTAAAAAGAATAATTATAGGCCGGTAAGTTTAACGTCAACAGTGGGTAAGATTCTAGAATCCATAATTGCAAATAAAATAAGGGCACATCTAGAATTACACAGACTGATAAAACTTTCACAACACGGGTTTCTTAAGGGTTTTTCGTGCCTTACAAACTTATTGTCTTTTTATTCAGAAGTTTACGAGGCAGTAGATTGTGGCAAAGAATATGATACAATATATCTAGATTTTAGCAAAGCTTTTGATAGAGTTCCTCACAAAAGATTAGTTAAAAAGCTGGAAGCTCATGGTATAGGAGGAGCTGTGCTCAGATGGATCAAACAATGGTTAAAAGACAGAAAACAGAGGGTTTGCATAAATGGAGAGAAATCAGAGTGGGGCTCGGTTACAAGCGGGGTACCACAAGGCTCGGTACTGGGTCCTCTATTATTCATCGTATATCTAAATGATCTGGATTCGGATATCAGTAGTAACCTAAGTAAATTCGCAGACGACACTAAAATAGGTAGAACTATAAATGGAAAAGAAGACATTCATGCTTTACAGGAAGATCTAAATAGATTATCTGAATGGTCAGACAAATGGCAAATGGAATTTAATGTTGAAAAATGTAAAGTAGTTAAAATGGGTACTATAAAAGACAATACTAGTTATAAGCTAAATAACCATGAAATCATGAGTTCTCGGTGTGAAAGGGATTTGGGAGTTCTTGTGAGTAGTAGTCTTAAGCCAAGAGAGCAATGCACAGCAGTCAGAAATAAAGCAAACAGAATTTTAGGATTTATCTCAAGAAGCGTCAGCAATAGGACGGAAAAAGTTATTTTGCAGCTCTATCTTGCATTAGTTAGGCCCCATTTAGATTATGCTGTGCAATTCTGGTCACCCTATTATAGAATGGAAATTGAATCCTTGGAGAGAGTGCAACGAAGAATGACCAAGATGATACACAATATCAGAAATCTACCATATGAGGACAGATTAAAAAAACTTAATCTACATTCTCTAGAGAGGCGAAGAGTTATGGGGGATATGCTTGAAGTGTATAAATGGTTTAAAGGGATTAACAAGGGAGATATTAATAAAGTTTTAAAAATTCATGATCAAACCAGAACTCGTAATAATGGATTTAAGCTTGATAAATTTAGGTTCAGAAGGGAAATTGGTAAAAATTGGTTTGGTAATAGAGTAGCTGATGCATGGAACAAGCTTCCTAGTAGGATAGTAAATGCCAATACCTTAGACACCTTCAAATGTAGATTAGATAGACATATGACAGAGGTAGGGTGGGTATGAATAGGTTAGTGCTTATTAGAAAAATCATAAAAAGAAAAACAGAATAAATAAGTAGAGTAGAATAGAATAGGTTAGACATGCTGAAAATACAATTCAAAAATGGAGCTGCCTCGTGTGTGCCAGTAGGCATGTTGCAGTGTCCTCTATTCTTATGTTCTTATGTTCTTATTTTTGTCATACAATAACCAAGCAAGCAGATATAAGCTATAAGGTTCTATTCCTTTTATACCTTCTGTGGAATGTAGTTGGTAGCGCCTTGACTTAGTAATTATAAGTTCTAGGTTCGAGTCCCGGTCGGGTTAAAAAATAATGATTCATGTTTTCACATATGTAATGTGATTGCTTGGTTATTGTATGACCCAAATGAGATAGGGAATTGAATTTAATGCTAAAATGAAGCCACGAGTGAGGTTGGGGAATCAGAAATATGAACATTGTGGCATTCAGATAGAATGCGTTCATCCCTAAGTATAGCAGATATAAGCTATAAGGTTGGATTCCTTTTATACCTTCTGTGGTGTGTAGTTGGTAGCGCCTTGACTTAGTAATTATATGTCCTAGGTTCGAGTCCCGGTTCATCCAGTGAGGACGTGCTTCCAGTAGCTCTAGTCTTGACCATACTTATTACAATGGAGAGTAAAGAGAGACTATATTCCCATGAAACATTGCAGATCAAGAAAAAATGACCCTAAATGGATGAACAATAGAATAAAGAATCTTATAGGTATTAAAAGAGGAATATACAGGAAACTAAAAAGAGGTGAAGAGCATGTGAGGCAGCAATATATACAGTTAAACAGGGAAGTTAAAAAGATAGTTAGAGAGTCGAAAAGAAAATACGAAGTTAGAATAGCAGGAGAAGCTAAAGAAAATCCTAAAGGGTTTTATCAACATTATCAAACAAAATTTAAGGAAAAAGTCGGACCAATTGAAGTAGCCAATGGCCATATCACAGATGACGATAAAGTGATGTGTACATGTTTAAATGATTATTTCTTATTTGTATTTACCAATGAAAACTTGGAAAATATTCCGGAAGTAGAATCCATTTACAGAGACAGTCCCGATAAAATACTTAGTTCAATAAATATTACGAGAGAGGAGGTAATAAAAAAAATAGATAAATTAAAGGCTCATAAATCTCCGGGACCTGATGGAATATCTGCTAGAATATTAAAGGAATGCAAGGAAGAGCTTAGTTGTCCACTAACTGCATTATTTAATAATTCAATAAAATTAGGATCGGTACCCATGGAGTGGAAATTGGCAGATGTGGTACCAATATTTAAAAAAGGAGAACGAGTTAAAAAGAATAATTATAGGCCGGTAAGTTTAACGTCAACAGTGGGTAAGATTCTAGAATCCATAATTGCAAATAAAATAAGGGCACATCTAGAATTACACAGACTGATAAAACTTTCACAACACGGGTTTCTTAAGGGTTTTTCGTGCCTTACAAACTTACTGTCTTTTTATTCAGAAGTTTGCGAGGCAGTAGATTGTGGCAAAGAATATGATACAATATATCTAGATTTTAGCAAAGCTTTTGATAGAGTTCCTCACAAAAGATTAGTTAAAAAGCTGGAAGCTCATGGTATAGGAGGAGCTGTTCTCAGATGGATCAAACAATGGTTAAAAGACAGAAAACAGAGGGTTTGCATAAATGGAGAGAAATCAGAGTGGGGCTCGGTTACTAGCGGGGTACCACAAGGCTCGGTACTGAGTTCCCTATTATTCATCGTATATCTAAATGATCTGGATTCGGATATCAGTAGTAACCTAAGTAAATTCGCAGACGACACTAAAATAGGTAGAACTATAAATGGAAAAGAAGACATGCATGCTTTACAGGAAGATCTAAATAGATTATCTGAATGGTCGGACAAATGGCAAATGGAATTTAATGTTGAAAAATGTAAAGTAGTTAAAATGGGTACTATAAAAGACAATACTAGTTATAAGCTAAATAACCATGAAATCATGAGTTCTCAGTGTGAAAGGGATTTGGGAGTTCTTGTGAGTAGTAGTCTTAAGCCAAGAGAGCAATGCACAGCAGTCAGAAATAAAGCAAACAGAATTTTAGGATTTATCTCAAGAAGCGTTAGCAATAGGACGGAAAAAGTTATTTTGCAGCTCTATCTTGCATTAGTTAGGCCCCATTAAGATTATGCTGTGCAATTCTGGTCACCCTATTATAGAATGGAAATTGAATCCTTGGAGAGAGTGCAGCGAAGAATGACCAAGATGATACACAATATCAGAAATCTACCATATGAGGACAGATTAAAAAACTTAATCTACATTCTCTAGAGAGGCGAAGAGTTAGGGGGGATATGACTGAAGTGTATAAATGGTTTAAAGGGATTAACAAGGGAGATATTAATAAAGTTTTAAAAATTCATGATCAAACCAGAACTCGTAATAATGGATTTAAGCTTGATAAATTTAGGTTCAGAAGGGAAATTGGTAAAAATTGGTTTGGTATTAGAGTAGCTGATGCATGGAACAAGCTTCCTAGTAGGATAGTAAATGCCAATACCTTAGACACCTTCAAATGTAGATTAGATAGACATATGACAGAGTTAGGGAGGGTATGAATAGGTTAGTGCTTATTAGAAAAGTCATAAAAAGAAAAATAGAATAAATAAGTAGAGTAGAATAGAATAGGTTAGACATGCTGAACATACAATTAAAAAATGGAGCTGCCTCGTGTGTGCCAGTAGGCATGTTGCAGTGTCCTCTATTCTTATTTTCTTATGTTCTTATATGTAATGTGCTTGCTTGGTTAT
>JAXCGZ010022836.1:12500-15000 GCA_037179515.1 Halocaridina rubra | reverse complement strand
CGAGTCCCAGTCGGGGTAAAAAAAATGATTCATGTTTTCACATATATAATGTGCTTATTGGTTATTTCATGGCCCGAATTAGATTGGGAATTGAATTAAATGCTAAAATGAAGCCACGAGTGAGGTTGGGGAATCTGTAATATGAACATAGTTGCATTCAGTTAGGATGCGTTCATTCCTAAGTATAGCAGATATAAGCTATAAGGTTGGATTCCTTTTAACCTTCTGTGGTGTAGTGGTAGCGCCATGACTTAGTAATCATAAGTCCTAGGTTCGAGTCCCAGTCGGGGTAAAAAATTATTCATGTCTTCACATATATAATGTGCTTATTGGTTATTTCATGGCCCGAATGAGATTGGGAATTGAATTAAATGCTAAAATGAAGCCACGAGTGAGGTTGGGGAATCTGTAATATGAACATGGTGGCATTCAGTTAGGATGCGTTCATTCCTAAGTATAGCACATATAAGCTATAAGGTTGGATTCCTTTTAACCTTCTGTGGTGTAGTGGTAGCGCCTTGACTTAGTAATCATAAGTCCTAGGTTCGAGTCCCAGTCGGGGTAAAAGATGATTCATGTTTTCACATATATAATGTGCTTATTGGTTATTTCATGGCCCGAATGAGATTGGGAATTGAATTAAATGCTAAAATGAAGCCACGAGTGAGGTTGGGGAATCTGTAATATGAACATAGTGGCATTCAGTTAGGATGCGTTCATTCCTAAGTATAGCAGATATAAGCTATAAGGTTGGATTCCTTTTAACCTTCTGTGGTGTAGTGGTAGCGCCTTGACTTAGTAATCATAAGCCCTAGGTTCGAGTCCCAGTCGGGGTAAAAAATGATTCATGTTTTCACATATATAATGTGCTTATTGGATATATATATATATATATATATATATATATATATATATATATATATATATATATATATATATATATATATATATATATATATATATATATATATATATATATATATATATATATAAATATATATAAATCATATTTTACTGTTCAAAGGCGCTACCAACTACACCACAGAAGGTCAAGAAAGAAGCCAACCTCAAAGCTTAACTGCACTGCTAGGAATGAGCGCATTCTTTCTGAATGCCTTTTTGTTCATATTACAGCTTCTCCCAGCCTCACTTGTGGCTTCGTTTTCGCATTTTATTCAAATCTCAATCTATATAGGCATCAATAGTAATCATATAAGAACATTACCATATGCGAAAACATGAATCATATTTTACCCCTTTAACGAGACTCGAGCTTAAGATATAATTACCGTGCCAAATCGCTACCTACTACACCACAGAAAGTCTAAGAAAGAAGGCAGCCTCAAAACTTAATTGCTTTGCTAAGGCAATCTTTCTGAATGCATTTTTGTTTATATTACAGCATCTCCCAACTTCACTTGTGGCTTCGTTTTTGCATTGAATTTAAATATCAATATTTAGGCATCAATAGTAGTTAAATAAATACATTACCTTATATGTAAACATGAATCATATTTTACCGCTTGGCCGAGACTCGAACCAAAGACATATAATTACTGTGCCAAGGCACTACAAACTACACCACAAAAGGTCTACAAAAGAAGCCAACCTCAAAGCTTAACTACTTTGTTACGAATGAAGCAACTTTCTAAATGCCTTTTTTCATATTACAGCTTCTCGCAACCTCAATCGTGGCTTCGTTTTCGCATTTTATTGCAATCTCATTCTATATAGGCATCAATAGTAATCAAATAACACATTCCCATTTAATTCCTATATAAACTGAGATTTGAATTAAATGCAAAAACGAAGCTGTGAGTGAGGCTGGGAGCAGCTGTAATATGAACAAAAAGGCATTCAGAAAAATGTACTTATTCCTAGCAAAGCAGTTATGATTTGAGGTTGGCTTTTTTTTTAGATCTTCTGTGGTGTACTTGGTAGAGCCTTGGCACAATAATTATATGTCTTAGGTTCGAGTCTCTGTCAAGGGGTAAAATATGACTCATGTTTTCACAAATGGTAATGTGATCTTCTATGTAGATATCCACCCATGAAGGTGGACGGGCCATGGTGGGCCCGTAGATGAAATAATCTGGAACTGGAGTGAATTTGTAAAGATAAGAGAGAACATCAAAATGTTCCACCCGGAGTTAATAGTCTACAATTTTTTAAGAGATGCCTTGTTTGACTGGAAGAGGAAAGTTGGGATAGTGGTGAAGAAGGGAGAGGTGATGGTGTCACATCCACTCAGCCTTAGAGGGTCACCAGAAAGGAAGGATAAGGGGAGATAGGAAACGAAAACAAATTTATGAATATAAATATGAAAAATAAAATAATTGTATGAACAAAAATATAGAAAGAAAATAGTTTGCTGAGAACCAGCAAGGACAGGGCTTCCTTATTAGAACCACACTAGCATGTGATGACCTCACGCTGGAGAGGCTGAGGATCAGGTTCTCAACCTATTAAGCTCTTGGGTTAACCATGAGCTGTTGCCTGG
>JAXCGZ010022835.1:55000-112588 GCA_037179515.1 Halocaridina rubra | reverse complement strand
ATCGTTGTATATCAAGTTTTTTTATTTTTTTTTATTTTAGTGATTCGTATAACTCCCGAATTCACCCTATTATGGTATGTAATGATTCAAATTTGAGTTGTCGTAGGTTAGGTTATCCTGGCTCGTTAAATTACTTTTAATAAAAGTGGAGCAGAAAATAAATTTTTACCATTCTCTCTCTCTCTCTCTCTCTCTCTCTCTCTCTCTCTCTCTCTCTCTCTCTCTCTCTCTCTCTCTCTCTCTCTCTCTCTCTCTCTCTCTCTCTCTCTCTCTCTCTCTTTTGGAATTTTACACTTTAAGTAATGAATTCAGGTCTTATTTTTTATTATTATTTTTTTTTAGCAAGAATGTGTATTAATATTTGGATAGGTTAATCAGCTACATAAAAGGTAACTATTTACTCTTACGACCCTATGTCGAGAAAAAAATCGCTTGCTCAGTTAATATATTAGGATAGGCTTATTCAGATTACTTCTCTCCCAGTTAAGGATCGAGTGTATTTTTTTCTTTTTTACGCTAGGTTGTTTAAGATATTTTTACAAAGTTTTATTATTAATTTTTCTCTGGAATGTGAAATTAAATATTTGCCTTATTAAGATTCATAAAATTGTTAATGTATGTTTGTAGATTTATACATCACTTATATATATATATATATATATAATATATATATATATATATATATATATATATATATATATATATATATATATATATATATATATATATATATATATGAAATACATAGCCAAAGTTACTTCAAAGCTCTATGCAAGATAAATGTTGGAAGGGCTCAACAAACTTTCCAAATGTAGTTTTACACCTTTTTGTGTGCTTTTAATTTTATTGGTATTCCTTAGGGTTCTTACAGTGTACTTAAACTACCATTTTGCTTGATTCAAACAAAGAAACAAACATTTATTTCCATTTTGCAATGGCTGTTCTGTTACAAAACTAAGAAAACACTTATAAGTAGACACATAGCCTAACTGAGCAAGTAAGTAAGAAGGTGATACATACACTAAAAGTGAACAGAAATATAGCTTACCTAGAATATTAAAATTACCTTGAATTACAGATGTAAGTACATTTAGCAATAAATAATGAATAATCAGATAACTGAGTAAAGCTAGTACATCAGAATTGTGTATCAGTGATCAGATTGGCGTAAAGAGTACAATAAAGTTTTTCAATGAGTTTTAGCCTTGGTCTGTTTAAAGCTGTCAGTTTACAATGTTTTTCTTCTCTTTTGGTAGTTTGAAATCAGATGTTGACTACTTCATATGACCAATGTAACTCAACTCTTGTCAACGAATGGGTAATTCCTTCTTTATTGATACACCAGTTTTGATTCTCCACCTAATGGTTAATAGAGATGTTTCATCCCTATGTGTGTGTGTCATTGTATTTGATTTTGGACTCAAAATAGTTCAAGTCAGAACACATGAATGTAATGTATATACTACTCTCATACTATTTTACTGTATACTGCACTGGTAAAATAGCAGTTTATAAGTTAATTTTGTACATAGTATTTATGACTCATATATTATATGTTTTATTCTAAAGTTATAATAGCTAGTTCAATGAAAGTATCTTAGAAAGAAATATTTTAACTGTATAATTTGTCATTCATTGTGTGTCTTCAAGTAAGTGTGAGTGGTGAAGTGGGGCTTCAATTTTTAATATGCTATTGACATATTCCAAAATGATTGCTGGGAAACTCTTATCATTACTTTACGCAAATTGTAATGTATGATGAGAGTGACTTGATTAATTGTATTTATTTGCATATCAGCCCTGCAAGACTATGGTAATACATGTGCGTTTTAGCCATCTAATATTTAAAATTCACATATACAATTTCATTTAGCACCACCACGTGAAGTTGTACAATATCTTCGGCAATTATGGATGCCAGACACAGTTTGTTAATGTCTATGAAGATTATTAGTTGTGCACTCAAAACCTTTTGGTCTTTGCAATTCTTTAAACCTCTTATAAGGTGCACCAGCTAGTATAGTGAACTGTGATAGATGGATGTGAGGGGAGTTGCCATGTGATGAAGAGGTTGGGGTAAGCCAGCTGTGACTGTCGGGCTGCACTGTAGAATATTCTTGCCTGCCTACCTTGTGGGTAACCCAAGAAGGGTGGTAGGGAGGAAATGTGGCAACCCTGTATCCCAAAGGAGCTAAGAGTAGAAGTTGAGGTATGTTTGGATCGCGATGAATGTGTGTTTCTTGGCTCGGCCACCCCCTTACAAGGGGGAAGGAGGCCATATATATGTATTTAATGTATTTATCTAGGGTAAGAATCATACATATTATTTGTTAATGGTACCCAAAAGGACAAGTTTTAGTAGTGCACCACAATGACTACCAATGATTAAGCATTTAATATATATGTATTTAATAGTTATCAATAGTATTTGAATAATTCAGCAATGTATGAACAACTTACATGCGTTACTTACTGTCCTCAACAGTATTCGGGGCTAACAGTATAATTTGTATTGAAGAACAATACTTTTTAGCACTGTTAGCAGTAATAGCAGGTTTAGGAATTTTAGTTACAGTGCAAATAATTTACTATTTTTCATTCTTTTTTAATTGAACTTGACCTGGTACTTTAAAAAAATTGTATTCTTCTATGTATGATTAATAGTTCCATCTTATATGATACATTTTGGTATTTATTTGGCTTAGTTTAATACTTACTCCAGTTTTAAAGATTAAGTTTATTAGTGTTGGCCTTATTGTAATATCCATATTAATTGAATTTTTTGTTATTTCTTGTACCATATATACATAAGTATATTGTTTACATGTGCACAGTAGTGTTAGGATGCATATGCCTCATATTCAAACTCTATTTTTCGTTGTTGTAATTATCTCTTTAAAAGATGCATGAAATATTAAATCTTAAGCACATCAAGGTCAATGTAGCTTAGATAACATTGTTTGATAAGGGTGGACATGCATGAGTCTCAAGTGCATAGGATTCTTTGCTCATTTATATACAGTTATCTACTTATATAGATGGTGATACTTTTGTAAGTTGCGTTTTCTTTTATCAACACAGAAGGAAACTAAAGTGCTTTTGAGAGGATTACAGATATGTATGTATGGCTGTATGTTTTCCTGGTAATTGTTTAATCTTTAGTAGCACGTTGGGCTAGAAGTTCATGGACATGATCGAAAGCTTATTTATAGCTTCTTATATATATATATATATATTATATATATATATATATATATATATATATATATATATATTTATATATATTATATATATATATATATATATATATATATATATATATATATATATATATATATATATATATAGAACCGGCGTGAACCAGGAAAACCGGGGAGTAGGATCAGCCTATATGTACATTAATATTTTAATGTATTTTTACGTTTACACTGTATAAACCCTCCCTGTACTGTTAAAAAAACACCCTTTACATTATAAATAACAGCAAGCAACGTAATTTTTTATGAAAGTGATAGGAAAACTTACCGTGAATGAGGTGATGATTACGTGACATACATAGGTACAGTATTTTACAATAATTTTTACGTTTTCGTAAAATAGCAGCCGACATCCACAACCTTTTTTCCTTCTTTCAACATATCTAAGAGTTTCACTTTATCTACAATGGTTAACATTTTCCTTTGCCGCTTAGGCTCACTACAAGAAGCCTTAGAAGATGAAGAATGCTTGGGAGGCATTGCAAAGGTTAAAATATGCGAGTAAAAAAATCACAAGCAAAACATATTAATAATAATAAGCACAACGTGAATGGCGCACATGAGTGCGGCGAGACAATGGAAGATGGTGGAAGCCTTTGTCCGAAACGCTGATGGCGGTATCATATTTTACATGTTGCAATACTGTTAGTATTTATGTTTTTTACTATTTTTAACTGTTTTATTATTCTTAGGCTAAGAAATACGTTTTTTTTATCAATAAAATCATGAAACTACTGGAAATATAAATATATATGCTGGCTCACGTAGCTGCGACCCCAATACATTGTACGCTATCGAACACAAGCAAAACGTTTAACAAGCACAACGTGAACGGCGCACACGTGAGTTAGGCTGAACGAGTCTTTGTCTGAAACGCTGATAGCGGTATCGTATTTTACATGTTGCAATACTTTTAGTATTTATGTTTTTTGCTATTTTTTACTGTTTTATTATTCTTAGGCTAATAAATACGTTTTTTTTTATCAATAAAATCATGAAACTACTGGAAATATAAATATATATGCTAGCTCACGTAGCTGCGACCCCAATACATTGTATGCTATCGAACACTTTCGCATGATGCAATACTGTGAGTTATACTGTACGTACGTATATCATTCAGTTATTAGTACAATGTATATTAATTTAAAACTCATTTACTTATTTGATGATTGTACAAAATCTATTGTATTCATTCATTGTAATTTGGACCAAATATTCCTTTTGTAAAGATTATGCTGTACTTTTCAAAAGAGGTGGTCAATAAACGTATCTATCTATCTATCTAAATTTATGTTTTTTACTATTTTTTACTGTCTTATTATTCGTAGGCTGGGAAATAATTTTTTTTTATCAATTAGATAATGAAATATGTTTTTTCAATAAAAAAGATGAAAATGCTGAGATTTTTTTTTTTTTAATATTTTAATATTTTTGCATATACACATAAAATAAAATAATAATTTATAAAAAAAAAAAAAAAACGCGATACAGTGAGAAAGCGAACCAAGAAACGCAAATAACCGGGGGAACACTGTATATATATATATATATATATATATATATATATATATATATATATATATATATATATATATATATATATATATATATATATATATATATATATATATATATATATATTTATATATATATATATTTATTAATATTTTATTACCTTGTTTTAGGGAATGCCACTTTTTTACTATTAATTTTTGCAGTATATTACCATACATGCTTAATATTCTCTCTCTCTCTCTCTTCTCTCTCTCTCTCTCTCTCTCTCTCTCTCTCTCTCTCTCTCTCTCTCTCTCTCTCTCTCTCTCTCTCTCTCTCTCTCTCTCTCCTCTCTCTCTCTCTCTCTCTCTCTCTCTCTCTCTCTCTCTCTCTCTCTCTCTCTCTCTCTCTCTCTCTCTCTCTCTCTCTCTCTCTCTCTCTCTCTCTCTCTCTCTCTCTCTCTCCTCTCTCTCTCTCCTCTCTCTCTCTCTCTCTCTCTCTCTCTCTCCTCTCTCTCTCTCTCTCTCTCTCTCTCTCTCTCTCTCATCTCTCTCTCTCTCTTCCTCTCTCTCTCTCTCTCTCTCTCTCTCTCTCTCTCTCTCTCTCTCTCTCACACACACACACACACACACACACACACACACACACACACACACACACACACAGATGAACATTATTTTCCTTATAATTTCTAGTGAGGATACTGTACATTCATTATTCCCACATGTCTAATTCTTTACTCAGTGAGTCTGCTGATCTCACTGGGTATACCACACGAGACATGCCTCTCCCTTTGTTGGCTCTGGCAAAGAAAACCATATGAGATCATTTTGGAAGTTAAACTCTGCAGTTTCATATAGTTTATTAGTGCAGGCAGAGAATAAGGATTAGAGATTTAAGATTTTTGTTTAGAAATTGCATTCTTTTTGTCTTAATCTTTCTATCTATCATGTATGTTAAAATTTGTTGTTGGATATAAGTTTCACATTACATTTTGTGATCTTATTATCAAAAATAAATGTTTGATATTGCGATACAGCACAACCTATAACTCTGAAAATTCAGACCCACAATCTATCAGTAGATGGAAAATATATATTGATCTTCCTTTCATACAGTTGATAAGCATAGATTATGTGCTCAGATATAAGTTTGGGTTCAGTGAAACTTGGTGAACTAGTAATTATTGTTTGATGCCATACTGAAAGTGCCCCTTGGGAAGCAGCTAATACTTCAAGAGAAATATTTACATGTAGTGATACATTGGAACTGTAGTAGTTTTTTCTTATAGGTGTAGAGTTACTGAACTGACCTGTGTATGCCAGTTATCTTGCCTGAGACTTTTTTGCTCCCTGTTCCACCAATGTTGTTCTCATTATGCCTATTGCAAGACGAAAACAATTTAATCAACCAAAGGAAATCAAATTAAAAAATTATAATAACCGCACTGGTAATATCTTTAATTATCATTTCTTAACTATAGCACAACCAACACAGGAACAACAAAATGTGCAACACACCTCCAGTTTCTTAATAATCCACCAGACTTTTCGTTTTACTTGTATCCTGTAACAAGTGAGGAAGTCACTAAATATATAAAAACCTTAAAACCAAATACAGCATTGGGATATGATGAAATTCCATCAAAACTACTCCAGGTCACTACCCATTACATTGATACCCCACTTACCCACATAATCAATCTATGTTTTCAGCAAGGATGTTTTCCAGACAAACTAAAATGTGCTGAAGTATTACCTATATTTAAGTCAGGTAATGAAGATGTTGAAAATAACTATAGACCCATATCAATCTTACCGTCCTTAAGTAAAGTGTTTGAAAAAGTGATTGTTCACAGACTTAAAGAATTCCTTGAAAAGTTCAACCTATTTGAAAATCAATATGGTTTTCGTAATAACAAGACCACTGAAAAAGCAATAATGAATTTTACAAGTAATGTTTATCAAAATTTGGAAAATAAAAACTTTTTTGCAGGGGTTTTCCTAGACTTGTCCAAAGCATTTGACTCATTAGACCATGATATACTAATAGAAAAACTAAATTGTGTGGGTATTAGGGGAACACCATTACAATTATTTAAGAGCTACTTGAAAAATTGAAAACAAGCCGTATATTGTAATGGGAAAGCATCATTGTTGCAAACTATTGAGAGGGGAGTACCACAGGGATCAATACCGGGCCCACTGTTATTTTTAGATTATATAAATATTTCCAATGCCAGTAATAAATTCAAATATATTCTTTATGCAGATGACACCAACCTTCTCTTGCATGATAATAACCTTGACCACCTGCATTCCATTTTAAATAGTAAAATAGAAAAAATTAACAACTGGGTCTCTGCTAATAAATTAAAGCTAAATGTTTCCAAAACTGACTATATCTTATTTCAAAATAGATCTGTAGCACACAATAGTGGTCAAGTTAATATGAATGGGTATGAAGTTAAAAGAGTTGCTTGTAAGAAATTTTGGGGAGTAATTATTGATGAAAATTTAAGTTGGAAATATCATATTCAATCTGTCTGCTCAAAACTGTCCAAGACGTGGAATTTTGTATAAAATTCGTTATAACCTAACAAATGAGGCCTTAGAAAGCGTATACTATTCCCTGTGTTATCCTCATATTATATACTGTTTGTTCATCTGGGGTTGTACTTGGCCGTTAATTGTAAGGGATGTATTTGTAACTCAGAAAAAACTGATCAGAACTATTACATATAGTGGAAAATATGACTCAACTTCCTCTTTATTCAAGGAGCTAAACTTGCTTAAATTTAATTACTTGAAACAGATTTAGATTTATTCAACACAACCATGGAACCAGAGGTAACAATATAAATTTGAATGTCCACAGCCGAGAACAACCTTGTACAAATTTTCTATTCACTGTTTTGGCCCAAAATGTTGGAATGCATTACCAGAAGATTTAAAAACAATAACTGGCATAACTTTATTTAAAAAGAAACTCAAGCAGAATTTATATACTAGGCAAAATCAAGCAGCTGTTGAATAATAATTAATACAGTATTGGTGCATCATTATGTCCAGGTTAAGGTCAGGCTACTGTTTTGTTTTATTACAAGATAAGTATGAGATTGCTGTATTGGAGCTTTTGTTAACTATTGCCGTCATACTTTAAATTATGTGAAATGTATATTAAACTGCCTGCCAAGGAGCTCTTTCTCAGCAGGCTAGTGCCTCTGAATATAAAGTACATATTTATTCCTGTATATATACTGAATATTTGGCAATAAAATCTATGACCATGACTATTGCATTGACAGTAGTTACAAGACAACAGGTTTGACTACTGTCCCTTCAGCATCCATAGCATGTATACTCTACGAAAATATTTTGTGCTGTGTAGAGGATGCTTTTTTGGGATCTTTATACTTCCGCTATTATATGGCATTGTGTTTCTTGCATTCTATTCACCATCCTCGATATAAGGGCAAAATCTTGTTCACTATGCAGTATACAAGTATGAGGCATATAGGTATGTCTGTGACTTATGTACAGTATTAGGATATGAAAGATAAAATAATTTTTTGTTTTATTGTTGTGCTTTATTATTTTGTTTCTTCCATTGGTTGTGGCTATCCCACGGACGTAGGGAGAAGATAATATGTCAGTAACAAAATTAATGTGAAAAAGTCGCTCTTTACCCAGCAATGGTTTGTCCATGATATGACCTTGAGAGCAGAGTGATAGGGTATACACTTTTTTTCCTAGTTTTTTTTCGCCACATCCTGGGTTTTTCCACTCAACCCTTTACATTTCTTGTGGTTATGTTATCCTAAATTCCAGTATTACTTCATTTGCATTATTGATTTTAAGGAAAGTCTTTTTTGAGCTCGGAAAGGAAAGTAGGAATTAGGTGTTAATTTAATTAATGCAACCATTTACTCAAAACTCATTATCATTTTCTCTCTTTTCCTCCCTCTAATATCCCCTTCCACGCCTGACGTTTTATACTGTTTTTATTTATTAATTTATTTTTTTTTTACTGAATTCCAGTTCTCTGCACTTTGAGCAAAATAATATCATAAACTTGTGTCACCGTGAATTGCAAGATATTGGTCTTACACTTATAATGGTTTTACAGTCCTGGAAGGAGTTAGTGGTTCTTGTGCTGTGGATGAGAGCAGATGTGTTGCTGATTTGTGAGAGGTTTGATTTGTGTCGTTGATAATTTGAATATTTTCAGTTGCTCCCTTATATGAGATCACTCTGTGTACTGTTGTGATGTATGTAGATATGTAAAATCTGTGTAATTTTTGAAAATGTATATTATATTGTTTGTGCCCTGTATATACAAGACTGAGATAAAGTGTAAGAAACATTTAAACTTTTTTTTTACCAGTGGCATGAACTGGCAGTGCTAACATGAGTATTAAAAGATATTACTAAAAAAATTTTTTTTATTAAGTTAATTTTCCACATTGAAGTTAAGCAAATGTCTTTTTAAATAATTAGGATTTAAACAAGATATGCACACAGTATATTGTTATCTTTGTATAGATAGTAAACATATTCACCATTTGTTTAGATGTTATCTTTGTAATAGGTTATTATATATTCACCATTTGTTCATATACATTATGCAGTAATTTTAAATGTCATATAATACATGGTGTACATTTAGACTTTTACAGTATGTTTATTAGAACCATAGCTTTTAAATTTTGATTTTATTATTTTTATTATTATTATTGTTATTATTATTATTATTATTATTATTATTATTATTATTATTATTATTATTATTTTTTATGTAAGCGCATATAGTATTATTTCTGACAGATGGAAACAAAGAAGACTTAACTTCAGCCTTCATACCTGCCATGTATAATGGTAGTGTGAACCTGTGAGTTCTTTTTACAAACCGAGTTTAATATTATATGTTAAATGCATGCTTAACTGTGAATTCGGTTGCTTTCTTTTTTTAATTTGAGGCTCAGCATTGTGGTATGTTATCAGAGACTCATTGATTTGTGGATTTTAATAATCCTTGATGATTATCGTATCTCCTTATATATGTGTAAAAATTCTCTATTAGATTGCTAATATTGGGAGTATCCATGATCAAAAGTTCCCAAGTTCAAACCTGCCTCATGCAGTGGCGAAAGTGAAATTTCAGATTAGTTATGTTGATGATGTAGAAGAGAGGGTAGTAATGCTTGTTGTCTCATCGACCTGCCAGTCCAAGAGGCAATTTTAGTATAGTACACTATGAGATATAGTCCTCCATATTGATTTATTCCTATATTTTTCATTTCAGGGGCAACATTGCCACTCAAGATGACGGTCTTAAGCAAGCTGGCTAACATAAGCCAGTCCAGAGATGCCAAATTCTTTGGTGTGGTCTCGTCCACTGCTATCCTGTACTGGCTTGTTTGTGCAACTAAAGAAACAGCCAAAGACAGGTTAGTGGAAAAAAATGTAGTATAATTGAAGGTGTATTCATAGACTACATCTATTTGTTGGACTATACCATGAAAATTACATCAATTTGAGGAGTTTTTTGACTTTTTTTAGAAAGTATCTGTGCCCATTTTTTTAATTCTATTCATGTCTCATATACTAAGCTGTTACACTGAACATTATATATTTTCAGGCCAATTAAAGATGAAGTCAAATTTGTTATGCACGAGCCATCGGGAGCAGACAAGAAGAGAGTACAAGTAAGTTATTATCTTTTACTCTCGGGATCTGTTATTCTTAATAGAGAATATTTTGTGTCTTCTTCTATCATTAAATATATACTGTATATGCATTTGACGGTGTATATATATTATTTTTATCCTCTCACTATGGTTTGATAAATTTAGGAGGAATCATTCAGGAAATGCATAATTGAATCCTTATACTGAACATCTTTTATTGACTAACATCCTTTTAAAAACTGACTTGTTTGGTACCAGAAAAGGCAGAATAAGAAAAAGTTCCATAAGCATCTTTTTTATTTATTTTGGTGCTGAAGTCAGGGAATGAGAGCGGAATTCTTTTTCCCTTACTACATGGCATTAATAGACTCCGTGCATTGAATGACCGTTTTAGTATGAAAGCCATAATTAAGTAAACCATTAGTGTAGTAATTGGCATCATGTTGAGGATAATTGTTACTTGATAATCTTTTCACCAAATTTTACATATACAGTATCTGATACAATGGATGAGAATACAGAAGCTCCCCTACTTACAAACAACCCAATTACGATCATTCACAGATATGAACAAAAATCTACCCATTATCTACCCATGTATCACTGTATGTATTACTTACTGCATTGTACTTTATTATTACATTTTTATTACTGTAATAAGATTCATTAATACTGTATACTCTATGTTTTATGTAGTAGTTAAGTGTCTTTAGTCTAAGTACTGTACAGTACTGCGTATGTATGTACTGTACACTACGTTTTTCTACCTAAACACAACTTACGAACTTTTCTACTTATGAATGAACTTATGGAACCAAACTCATGCGAAAGTTGGGGAATGTCTGTATCTTGTTACTTAAAAAAACTAATTTCAATCCAAGACGGAGCAGTATTTAGGAACAAAAGAGTTTATTTCCAGTTATATTTAATAATGTTTCTAAATTTCAGGTGAACAAAGAGTTTTTCAAGTCCTTGAAAGGCATCCTCCGCATTATAGTGCCTGGATTCTGGACTCCAGAGTCGGGGTTTTTGTTCTTGGTTGCTTCCTCACTTGTAATAAGGAGTATGTGTGATATATGGATGATTCATAATGGCACCCTTATTGAAAGGTAGGTTATTACATTTTTCTAATTTTACGTAGGGCACTCCCTTTCACACATAATTGCTTTCATAATGTAGATTTCAACAGAGTCAGTAATAAATATAATTTATTGGTTATCATTTTATTTTAATTTTAATTTTAACTAGTTTACTTTTCCACCTTCATATTAACAGTGCTTTTCAAATCAACAGTTTACATGTGAATGCATGTCATAGAAATTTTAGTTCAGTAAGTCTTAAATGTAAGTGTGCATTGCATAGGTGGCAATTGCATGTTCAGTAGATGTTGTGCTCAGCTCTACAGATTGATTGAGAGAAAACTATATCTGATAATGTTAAAATACTTATAAGGACAATGTGTAATTACATTTGATACCTTACTTTGTAATGAATGTAGTAAAAGAACTATGAAGTTCTTTAAATTGACGTAAGAATTTATCTTCCATAGTTTTGCAGTTTATAAAACTTAAATTTGTAGTACTACATGAATTAAGAGCTTGGAAAGGAAACTTCTTGAAATATAATAAGTTTGTATGTCATATTATATTATGGTGCATTTTCTCAACAGCGCAATCATCTCTAAAGACTTGAAGCGCTTCATTAGGAACCTCTCGGAGTTTATGTTAGCCATGCCAGCTGTAAGTATGCATTTTAAAAAATATGAATAATTGTTTTGATCCTTTGTGGTTGGAGATAGAGAATTCTGCCCTGATATTCCTTAATGTCATTGGAGCCTGACTAAAATGAATACGGAAGCAGAGGGTTGACATTCCCACCCTTCTTGATTAATTTTCGTACTACAAAACAGCTCAGAGAAGTGAGGCTGGACAGGTTATGATGAATCCTTGGTGCCTCTCTTTTTCAGTTGGACCACCAATCTAGCTTCAGTGTCATACAGTGTCATTTTGCAAATAAGAAATGTATATATATTTCCTTTTCCTAAATGAAGAGGCACAAATACCAGATTTTGCATGGACTTAGTAAAAAAGACATGTTACAGCTGTACATAACTAGCACCTTCCTTGGAAGAGTTAAGGAGGTGATCAATAAATGTTCCTCAGTTTATGCATCCTTAAAGATGATGCTTTGCTTTCAGATATCTCTTGTAAATAATGTTTTGAAGTTTGGCCTCAATGAATTGAAGTTGAGATTCAGAACTCGGCTCTCAAATCATCTTTATGACAACTACCTCAGGTAAGTTTTTCTCTCGTATGATGTCCAGAAAATAAGTACAGAACCAAACATATTTTCCAAGTATCACTAGTGTGTCATAGAAGGCAAAGTAAATGATTTAGAGAGTGGGCATGCAGTCTTTTCATCTTTTGTATCCTTGCTAACAAACAATCGAGTCAGTTCTTTGGTTACAGTGTATGTTTATACAATGGGAGATGTATTGCTTTCTGATAAAATATGCATATTAGATTTTATTTTACATAGTGTTCATTGATTTGCAAATCTATTTATATTGCATGTTCCTAAGCATTTATTTTGAAGCATCATAAAATATTGTAACATGATATGCTCATGCTGTCAAACATTACATTAGTGCAGTGGACCATAAGATGCACCTGTAATCTGAAGCATCTATAGCAATAATGCAGAATGTGTAAGTATGTACACACAATTTATGTAAATTATGACACAGAACAGCTGACAAAAATGGTTTGGACTTGCAGTGGATGATGAAGACCTGCGATTTGCTCTTGTTACACGTGTGATGAAGACCTGCGATTTGCTCTTGTTACACTTGTGGCTACCCCTCTTGCTCCAGTTGGCCGTGACACCAAGATAAAGTAAAAAACAAATATGTATCTTCTTTCAGGGGATTTACCTATTACAAGATGAGTAATCTTGATAACAGGATCTCCAATGCTGATCAGCTTCTCACTCAGGATGTGGAAAAGTTCTGTGACTCAGTTGTGGAACTGTACTCCAATATAAGCAAACCAATTCTAGACATACTGATTTATGTTCAAAAACTAACTCAGGCTATTGGTGGACAAGTAAGTGACTGGTGTTAAGTGTACATTTTATTGTTGTATTTTTGTAGATTTATGTCATGTGGAAAGAGTTCACTAAAGTACTTGATGGTCAAGAAAGTAACTGCTTCTAAGTAGACCAGTATTTTCCAGCTAGTGTGGATATATTGCCAAGCAATTAGTAGACAGTTAACTGACTGGCTTTAATTAGATTTTCAGTGAAATTTTACGTATATTCTTGTGGAAAATTTAACCAAAATCAGTTGATGGAAATATGTTAATGCTTTCAAGTAGATAATTTCCAAGTAAAGGACTTGTTTCATAATGTAATTTCCAGAATATTTTTGTGGATATATAGCATTAGATTCGTTTAAACCCATCCGGTAGAGAAGTAAGCAACTACTTTGAAGTGAACGAAACCTTTTTATGTTTTTATGGAAAGTTTCCACATTAAACACTTGATGGACAAGAAAGTTCTTGCTTTATATATTTATGAATATATTTCTGTGGAATTATTCCGCACATGTTCTATGTGCATCGTCTGTATTTTGTTATATGTGTCGGAAAAAATGAGTTTTTTGTCTTTTATGTCATGGAAGCAAGCATTAATTTCTTAAAAACTATTGGTTTGATTCGATAATCAAGATATTGAATACCATTTGTGGTCATTCGTCCATGGAGGTGAGGAAGAAAGAATGACTTTATTCTCACTTTCTGCAGGGTGTAAGATCCAGAGATTTGATTAATACTGTATAGGTAATATCACTCGTCTCATTCTTTTGCATTTAGTACAAGTGACTGAATTCGCGATTCAGTTTTTTAATATTTTCTGTAGAAGATTATTACTTACAGGCACCTGGTGTTATGATTTTGTACCTTCTGTTATCTGGAACACTTTTGACTCATCTACGACGGCCAATTAGCAAATTTACTGTCATGGAGCAACGCTTAGAAGGAGAGTTTCGCTATGTTAATTCTCGACTGATTACAAATTCTGAGGAAGTGGCCTTCTACCAGGGAAACAAGAGGGAAAAGAAGAATATTGATTCATCATTTGCAAGACTGGTAAGAAAAATTATTGGGATTGTATACAAGGGAGTTTTTTTTTCATCTGGTTGTAGCATTTCGCTTAGATATTCAGCATACTGTATATATGTGTGGATGGATGCTCTGTGTCCTCTTAGTGGGCTTAAATTTTTAAACAGATATAAGCAAAAATGCTGTAGTTCTTGTAATGTAGTAATGAATTTTGTGAATTATCTGGAATTCTAAGCCTGATTTTAGGAGAAGGGTATATATTATAATTATCAATATATTGTTGCCTCTTACTACTTTAAAATCTGACAATGGAAATAAAGCTATCTGAAACTCTATTATTTCACTTTGGGAAATATACAGTGTTTTTTCTAAGTAATTTGTATTAGATACTCTCTTGTTTAATATTTTGACATGTGTTTACTGTTGGAATTACTAAGGTAGGTTTTCAGTGCATTAATAGTTTTATATGTGATATTGGTAGGTTTATTACAGGAAGTTTGAATTTCTTGTACTAGATGTTTACATCAGTTAAAGACTGTCTCAGAGTCAAAGTAGCAAGTCACATATTTACAGGAATGATATGCATATGATACATCCTTTTGTTCATATTTCATCAAGACATATCCCCCCATCATCATTGTTAATTTTCACTATTTGTTCCAACAGGTACAACATCTTCGAAAATTCATAGGATTCCGGTTCAACATGGGTTTTGTTGACAATATCATTGCTAAGTGTGAGTACTGTAATTTATCATATGTAACAACGGTCTTATCCTTGGTGGTGAGGGAGAAAAAATACCACCCCTTTTGTCCCTGCTTTTTGCAAAAGCCAGTGCAAAGGGAAAAGGGAGTGAGAAGCTGGCAAATTGTTTAAGAATTGTGATTTCTCTAGTTACATAGCTGCTGATAGAATTTGTTAGGATGGGCTCGTATCACAAAGCCTTGCTTCCTCCATTCTCTTATAGCAGTCGTGTCCACCCTGCTTGCTTCAGCTGTGTATATATATATATATATATATATATATATATATATATATATATATATATATATATATATATATATATATATATATATATATATATATATATATATATATACAGTGTTCCCCCGGTTATTCACGTTTCTTGGTTCGCTTTCTCACTGTATCGCGGTTTATTTTTGGATAAATTATTATTTTATTTTATGTGTATATGCAAAAATATTAAAATATTAGAAAAAAAAATTCATTTTCATTTTTTTTTTTAATTGAAAAAAACATATTTCATTATCTAATTGATAAAAAAAAATTATTTCCCAGCCTATGAATAATAAAACAGTAAAAAATAGTAAAAAACATAAATTTAGATAGATAGATAGATAGATAGATACGTTTATTGACCACCTCTTTTGAAAAGTACAGTATAATCTTTACAAAAGGAATATTTGGTCCAAATTACAATGAATAAATACAATAGATTTTGTACAATCATCAAATAAGTAAATGAATTTTAAATTAATATACATTGTACTAATAACTGAATGATGTACGTACGTACAGTATAACTCACAGTATTGCATCATGCGGAATAGTTTTCGATAGCGTACAATGTATTGGAGTCGCAGCTACGTGAGCTAGCATATATATTTATATTTCCAGTAGTTTCATGATTTTATTGATAAAAAAAAACGTATTTATTAGCCTGTGAATAATAAAACATTAAAAAATAGTAAAAACAATAAATACTAACAGTTTTGCAACATGTAAAATACGATACAGCTATCAGCGTTTCGGACAAAGACTCGTTCAGTCTAACTCACGTGTGCGCCGTTCACGTTGGTTTTATTAAACGTTTTGCTTGTGTTCGATGTATTGGGGTCGCAGCTACGTGAGCTAGCATATATATTTATATTTCCAGTAGTTTCATGATTTTATTGATAAAAAAAACGTATTTCTTAGCCTAAGAATAATAAAACAGTAAAAAATAGTAAAAAACATAAATACTAACATTATTGCAACTTGTAAAATACGATACCGCTATCAGCGTTTCGGACAAAGGCTTCCACCATCTTCCATTGTCTCGCCTCACTCGTGTGCGCCATTCACGTTGTGCTTATTATTATTAATATGTTTTGTTTGTGATTTTTTTTACTCGCATATTTTAACCTTTGCAATGCCTCCCAAGCATCCTTCATCTTTTAAGGCTTCTTGTAGTGAGCCTAAGTGGCAAAGGAAATTGTTAACCATTGTAGATGAAGTGAAACTCATAGATATGCAGAAAGAAGGAAAAATGTTTGTTGATGTCGGCCGCTATTTTACGTAAACTTAAGCATTATTAAAAAATACTGTACCTATATATGTCACGTCATCATCACCTCATTCACGGTAAGTTTTCCTATCACTTTCATAAAAAATTACGTTGCTTGCTGTTATTTATAATATAAAGGGTGTTTTTTTAACAGTACAGGGAGGGTTTATACAGTGTAAACGTAAAAACACATTAAAATATCTATGTACATATAGGCTGATCCTACTCCGCGGTTTTCCTGGTTCGCGCCGGGTCCCGGAACCGAACTACCGCTATTAGGGGGTGAACACTAATATATATATATATATATATATATATATATATATATATATATATATATATATATATATATATATATATATATATATATATATATATATATATATATATATATATATATATATATATATATATATATATATATATATATATATATATATATATATATATATATATATATATATATATATCAACAGAGTACCTGAAATACACCAATGCAATGTGATTAAAAACTTTGATAACTGCTGAGTACATAGAACAAATCTGATTAAGATATCTCGTCAATGGCTTTTGTAATATGTTTTTTATATTGTAAAGAGACTTTATGGACACCCTGTGTATATATATATATATATATATATATATATATATATATATATATATATATATATATATATATATATATATATATATATATATATATATATATATATATATATATATATATATATATATATATATATATATATATATATATATATATATATATATATATATATATATATATATATATATATATATATATATATATATATACAGTGTTGCCTCACTTATTGCGGTAGTTCGGTTCCGGGACCCGGCGCAAACCCGGAAATCCGCGGAATAGAGATCAGCCTATATGTACATAGATATTTTAATGTATTTTTACGTTTACACTGTATAAACCCTCCCTGTACTGTTAAAAAAACACCCTTTACATTATAAATAACAGCAAGCAACGTAATTTTTTTATGAAAGTGATAGGAAAACTTACCATGAATGAGGTGATGATGACTTGACATTAATAGGTTCCATATTTTACAATAATTTTTACGTTTACGTAAAATAGCGGCCGACATCCACAACCTTTTTTCCTTCAACATATCTAAGAGTTTCACTTTATCTACAATGGTTAACATTTTCCTTTGCCACTTAGGCTCACTACAAGAAGCCTTAGAAGATGAAGGATGCTTGGGAGGCATTGCAAAGGTTAAAATATGCGAGTAAAAAAATCACAAGCAAAACATATTAATAATAATAAGCACAACATGAATGGCGCACACGAGTGAGACGAGACAATGGAAGATGGTGGAAGCCTTTGTCCGAAACGCTGATAGCGGTATCGTATTTTACATGTTGCAATACTGTTAGTATTTATGTTTTTTACTATTTTTTACTGTTATATTATTCTTAGGCTAAGAAATACGTTTTTTTTTTATCAATAAAATCATGAAACTACTGGAAATATAAATATATATGCTAGCTCACGTAGCTTCGACCCCAATGCATTCATTGTACGCTATCGAACACAAGCAAAACGTGAGCTAGACTGAACGAGTCTCTGTCCAAAACGCTGATAGCGGTATCGTATTTGACATGTTGCAATACTGTTAGTATTTATGATTTTACTATTTTTTACTGTTTTATTATTCTTAGGCTAATAAATACGTTTTTTTTTATCAATAAAATCATGAAACTATTGGAAATATAAATATATATGGTAGCTCACGTAGCTGCGACCCCAATACATTGTACGCTATCGAACACTATTTCGTATGATGCAATACTGTGAGTTATACTGTACGTACGTATATCATTCAGTTATTAGTACAATGTATATTAATTTAAAATTCATCTACTTATTTGATGATTGTAAAAAATCTATTGTATTTATTCACTGTAATTTGGACCAAATATTCCTTTTTGTAAAGATTATACTGTACTTTTCAAAAGAGGTGGTCAATAAACGTAGCTATCTATCTATCTATCTATCTACATTTATGTTTTTTACTACTTTTTACTGTTTAATTATTCGTAGGCTGGGAAATAATTTTTTTTTATCAAGTAGATAATGAAATATGTTTGTTTCAATAAAAAAAATTAAAATACTGAGAATTTTTTTTTTAATATTTTAATATTTTTGCATATACCCATGAAATAAAATAATAATTTATAAAAAAATAAATCGCGATAGTGTGGGAAAGCGAACCAGGAAGCGCGAATAACTGGGGTAACACTGTATATATATATATATATATATATATATATATATATATATATATATATATATATATATATATATATATATATATATATATATATATATATATATATATATATATATATATATATATATATATATATATATATATATATACACTGTATATATATATATATATATATATATATATATATATATATATATATATATATATATATATATATATATATATATATATATATATATATATATATATATATATATATATATATATATATATATATATATATATATATATATATGTAGTCGCCGTGGCTCAGTCGGTAGCGTCTCCGACTCTGAGGCGTCAGGTCGAGGGTTCGCGCCCCGCCACGGTCTGAGGTTAGCAAAGGCATGCACTCAGCGTAAGGATTACATCTGCCAAAATAAGTCCTTCGCAAGAAGGCAACCGTCCTAGCCCTTGGTGGATAAGGGAGTCCGTGACGTAAAACCGGAACCGGATATATATATATATATATATATATATATATATATATATATATATATATATATATATATATATATATATATATATTATATATATATTATATATATATATATATATATATATATATATATATTATATATATATATATATATATATATTATATATATATATATATATATATTATATATATATATATATATATATATATATATATATATATATATATATATATATATATATATATATATATATATATATATATATATATATATATATATATATATATATATATATATATATATATATATATATTATATATATATATATATATATATATATATATATATATATATATATATATATATATATATATATATATATATATATATATATATATATATATATATATATATATATATATATATATATATATATATATATATATATATATATATATATATATATATATATATATATATATATATATATATATATATATATATATATATATATATATGTTGATCTGCTCCCGTGACCCCTGCTTAATGTGGGAACCCTCTAAATGGGATTGTGGAGTGTAGCGCGCCCGTGCGTTCTTGCGGGAAAGAGCTATATGCTAGTAACTCCTTGTCTCCTGGTCGGTTCCATTTTTATACTCGTTGATACTTATATTTGCCCTTGAAACTATTTATTTAGTTGGCAATAAGTACCTCCTCGCATAGCAAATTCAAATTACTAACTATTCTTACACTAAAGAGTACTTCCGTACAACATGCAAGGAAGTTTTCTTAAAAACTTTAAACCATGTCCTCTAGTTTTAGAGCCAGCCTTATCAAAATATTGATCCCTCTCCACTCTGTCAGAGCCATGAAGAAATTTAAAAGCTGTCACCATATTATCCCTTATTCTTCTACCTTAAAGTGATGGTAAGTCTAAATCCTTCTGCCTCTCCTCTTAACTGAGATTGCATATATCTGGCACCAGTTTTGTGGCATGTCTTTTGAGCTTTTCCAGCTTATTCAAGTGCGGATTCCAAAGGGTGCTGCATATTCAAACTTTGGCCTTACATAAGTTACATAAACATTTATGAATATTTCCTTGTCCATGTGCTAAGAAACCATATACAATCTATGCTATGCCATTTCTATGCATTTCTGGAGACAAACATTCCATTATGTTTACTCTTAGATCTCTCTCATTCTCCGTCTTTTGATGTTCAGCACCTGCTGCTGCTTGGGCCTTCTCGCACTTTTCCCCATTCTCAATACCTTACAATTTGAAGTACACCCTGTATTGAATGAATTACATTAGCCACTATTCTGACCACTCATGCAGACTATTTAAATCTTCCTGCAGTTCTCTACTATTATTCTCGTCTCTTACTTTCTTCACAATCCTTTCATCATCTGCAAACATATGCAAGAATGAATTTACTAATTCTGGAAGCTCATTTACATATACAAGGAACAAAAGTGGTCATAAAACTGAACCCTGTAGAACTACACAACTAAACTTCCATTCAGACACTGTGTCTTACTCTAACCCTCTGTTCCTTTCCTCCAAAGTAAGTTTTTATCCAATCCAAGACATTTCCACCTATTCTCGCCATTACTTGCAGCTTCTTAATAAGCCTCGCATGTCAAACAGTATCAAATGTCATCTGAAAATATAAGAATATGCAATCCACTGAGCCCTCTCTTACTTGTAAGATCTGGCTTACCTCATTATAAAATTCTATTGAGTTTGTTACTCTTGATCTGCCTTTTCTGAAGCCATGTTGTCTCACTGACAAAAAGTTGAAGTATTCCAAGTGAAGAGAGATAATTTTTCCTAATAGTTTCTCCATAACTTTGCAAACTCTGGTGGTTAAAGAACAGGCCTATTGTTAGAGCTGTGTCTCGCCTTCCATTTTTGAAGATAAGTACCACGTTCACTTGTTCCAGTATCTTGGAATCTTCCCAGATTCCAATGACATTCAAACATGATGCATAGCACCACTGATATTGGTTTAGTGTATTTCTTAAGTAAGTATAAGGATATGTCATCAGGAACTGTAGCTTTATGGGCATTTAACTCCAGCCCTTGCATACCTCGAGCTGAAAAAACGATCTTCTCTAGTACCAGCTCATGATCTCTTATCACTGCAGTTTGGGAGGATGGAATATATTCTACTGTAAATAATGACTGAAACTCCTTGGTCAGTTCTTCACAGATCTCTTCATCTGTCTCAGTGATCCTTCTATCTGCCCTCTGTAACTTGAATACCTGTTCTTTGACCTTCAGTTTTCCACTAACAAAGCTGTGGAAAAGTATGAGATTTTCTTTAGCCTTCTTGTAATATCCATCTCAAAATCCCTATCTGCCTCTCCCTTTTTACCTGGGTAATGATTTCTTGCTCTTTTGTAGGTCTGCCAGGCATTTACACCTTTTCTCTTCCTGTACCTATTCCAGCATTTGTCTCTCCACTCCTTAGCTCTCTTAAGTCCATTATTAGACTATTTCTATCTGGCATTAATAACTATTTTGGTAGATGGTATGCAAGAAGTAACTATCTTCTCATATTCCTCACAAAAGATTTCGTACATCTATTGTACAGATTTGAAGTTCAATAAAGTCATCCAGTCAGGAACTGTGAAGTGATAACTAATTTTGTTGTAATCTCCTATCTCCTTTTGGATAGTTTCTTCTCATGTCCATCTCAGTGCCCCTACTCTCAGGCAGAACATCCGCAATGATATACTCCATCAACAACACACAGTGGTCGCTCTTGCCAATTTGTGGCTCTTACTCAATATTGCCAATATTTAGTATATTATCTGTGAATACTAGATTGAGCAGTAAGGACTCATCCCCACCCCCGGCCCTCGTTACTTTCAATGCGTCTTGGTGTAGGAAATATCCTTGTACATAATTTAGGAATCTTCCCCGAAGAGAATCCTTCTCACTGTGTGGGTAAATTTTAGTCCAATCTATCTATCTAGGTTTAAAATCTCTCATAATCAAAATACTACACTTTGTCTCCCGTACAATATTAGCAACTGAGTTTATAACCAATGTAGTACCTATATGATCTTCCTCATAAATCTCTAGCCTTTGTTGATTCATGGGTGGGTTATGTACAACATCTATTATAATGCTCTCTGATTCGATATTTATGCAAACTGCAAGAAATTCCTTGAACTCACTTTCTATGGCAAAATTTATATCTTTAGCCTGAAACCATTCACTTATAAGCAATACTACTCCTCCACCAGTCAAGTAAGATCTTTCAACCCTTAATATTCTGAAGCCCATAGGAAAAGCTGTGACTGTTTATATTTTCAAGTTACTTAATTTTTATAACTGGTAATATATCTGCCATAATGTGGTGATTCATATCCATTAATTCTGCTGTCTTCCCAGCTACCCCATCAGTATTTGTGTACAGCAACCTTAAATGAAGCCGTAGGCCTTAATTTCCTAGCATTATTTATATCACCCTTCGGCTGGAAGAACCCTGAAACAAAAATTTTCTTATGTTTATTTCTTCCCCCAATTAACCTTTCAGCTTCTTGTAATAAGCTTTTGAACCTTCCATCTCTTCATGTGCTGTATATCGTCAAATGAACACTGTTCTGAATTCTTGAAGGTCTTTTAGGTTTTTTGCACTCATCAGTAATTCTTTACGTGTTTCCCCTCTTTTCAAGGTTACTTTCATCATTCTTGCATTTACTTCCCTAAAGTATTTACCTTTTAGTGAGTGTTTACAATATTTTAGGGTCTACTTGCTACTCCAAATTTCCTTATCAGGTCTAAAACCCTAGCTTTATTATGTTCAGGTCTCCCCGACCATGTTGACTCCTGTGATTCACGTATGCCTGAGATTATCACTGACTTTTCTTTGATCAATGGATTTGCCCTTTCATTCACAACATCTTCCATTTTTTCTATTACTGTTTCTTTGTTGTCAGTTGTTTTTACCTTTTCCACTACCACCTCCCTCACTGCCTCTTTTATTGCCACATTTTTCTTCACTGCATTTGTGTGTCTATATGTATATATCTAAGTATGTAAGTATTAAATTTTCTTCTGCAGATTTAGCAACATGTGTTGGGTTTTCTGTTGTGGCCTATCCCTACCTAACTGCCTCTAGACTTGCCCAGTCAGAGTACAAAGTTCGAATGCAGGTTAGTAACATCAAATTTTCGAAGAAAATATGTTTTCACATTTCAAATCATATATGGTTTTTTTAATAACATTTTTTTTTTTAATAGTTTAAGCAATATAAGATTGTCATAATATTGCATGGTATGTGACATTTTTCAATTATTAGAACTGTAAAGTATCTATTTTACACTGTTCATTTACATCATGTTTAATTGAGAAGTTATTGTTTTCTTTTGTAGATTATTTTCATCTCATATATTTTTGAACTTATTTAAGCCATTTATATTCTGTACTTCTGCACATATCAGTAAGTTGATAAATGTGTATTTACAGGACTACTATAGAAGTGGGCGTATGTTAGTTAAGCTTGCTGAGGCTATAGGCAGACTTGTTTTGGCAGGAAGAGAGTTAACAAGATTAGCTGGCTTCACAGCAAGAGTACAAGAACTTATTACTGTCCTCAAAGACCTTAATGCTGGAACTTATCAGCGAACAATGTTGGACAGCAGGTTTTCAAATGGTATAAATATTTTTAGCTTTGCAACCAGACTAGGTTATTAGGTGTAGTGATTAATATGCTCTTGATGTGTAGGCCACAATGATCTGTGTTGGCATATATTTCCTTTGTTATACTGATGAAATTTTAGAAAGGTATTATAATTTTCAATCTTAAACATTCTTCTTTCATTCATGCCATTAACTTTAACTTATGGGTAAGAGAGGAATTCTTCAGTACAAAATTCTGCTTTAACCTATTTCTAAGTTTACTTTTTCATTACTTTCATAATGCATATTATATACCTAGTAAGCAAGGTGTCAGGTTAGTGTAATTTTTGTGTTTGATTTATATCTTACTGCATAGCAATTAAGATAGAATATTGACCCAAAAATATCATTGTTAAAGTATTACACCCCTTTTCAGGGGAGGCTGGGAAACCTTTGACTGCCACCTGGGGCAAAGTATTTTGCGAGGACAACGTTATTCGTTTTGAAAAGGTTCCATTAGTTACGCCCAACGGAGATGTTTTGGTGAAGGAACTAAATTTTGAGGTCCTCGCTGGACAAAATGTCCTAGTCTGTGGTCCTAATGGTTGTGGAAAGTCCTCACTCTTCAGGATTCTTGGAGGGGTAAGATCAAACTACAGTATATGCAAATTTCATATGTAGGCAATTATAATTTGTATGCTCGTACTGTATAATAATTAGCCCTTTTTTATTGCAGTTTCTTTGCTCATAGAAATGCATAAGTGTTTGACTCGAAAAAGCTGCATTTAAAACTTTAACAGGATAAGCTTTCACATTGCCTACTTCCCGGCTTGCCTTATGTTAATTTTTTACTTTACTGAGAGAACATTGTATATTACTGTACTAAGGCCTAAATTTGTTACTAATGTTAGGATCCACTTATATTTCCTCACCAAAAAACATTTTGGGATAAAGAAATGAGGGTAGGGATGACCCAACTCTCTTTTCTTTATCCCCATACGTCTTTTGGCAAAGAGGTACAGTGTGAGTCACCCTGGGAAGTTGAAACCTAAGTAGGAACAAATGCTCTAATGCTCTAATGCTCTAATGATTACTATCCATAATGCAAAGCTAGAGGAGCCACTGGCCTTAGAGTGTGTGTCATATCTTTGAAATGCTAGTCACCTAGATTCTTGCCTAATGCTAAGAGGAAATTGCAGAGCGACAGGATAGAGGATGATGGGTAGTAGTGAAAGTAAAATTGGTTAATACAGGTAGTCCCTGGGTTACGTGGTCTCTGCGTTATAATGTTCCGTTAGTATGACAGAGGCCCATAAATTATTAATAAATCAGTTTTCCGACCTACCTGGCTTGTGTGGTAAATACAGACTTCGTGCACTGAACTTTTTGTGAGCATATCAAACGAATTCACGCCTAGCAGCACCATTGTATTCGTATATATAAAGTTAATGGCTTTATTTATTTATTTGTTTTTATATTTGGTTATTTGAAGGACTTATTTTGAATTTATTTTCAAAATTACCAAACACATAACCATAAATACAATCTTATCTAGATCAGGTTCAGGTTGAGAAGCAATGCCTTTACAACAGATTTTCTATTTAAAATGCGTTCTTATTGTTTTTATTGTGCTGTCCTTATAGTTTCTGTGTTTCTCTAAAATGTATATATAATTTCCTTGGTTTTTTCTTTTGTCGTTTTCAAATAGTAATTGTCCTATTAGGAATTCTTCGTCCTGAATATGTGGCTGCTGTTTGACCAAGAGTTCTTTGGCTCTCAATTCATTGTAACCTGTGCACCACACATTGAACACTCTGTATAATCTTTCTTGTAACTATTTCTATCGTTCAGTTGTAAGTTTACTCTTGCTTTGTAGAAAATAACTGATACTGGTTTATTGTCATATAGCTTTTCTTCACTTTTCATTTCGTTGCCAAACAAAATATTTTGCAATTATTATTTCAGACAATACGACATTATTATTTTACATGTATCAGTGTATAATACTTTTGTAGATGTGGTAAAAATATTTATAATTTTTATCTAAATAGCAATTTATTTTTTTATTGAATAATTATAATATGAATTGCAGATGTGATTTTACGTGAGTACGAAACATTACAACCATATTTTAAAATGTTTATTATAGAGTAGTAGATTTTTTTTTTTTCTAGGCAGAGACTTGTAAACAATATGATAGTTTTCATTACCATTTCCTTATACTTTGAATTTTATTTGTTTATATATTTGATTATCTGAAGGAATTAGATTTAGTTTATTTACAAAATTACCAGATATATAGCCGTAAGTATGATGTTTTTGCATAAAAGTTTGTTGAGGTTGGCAGAATACGTTGTCACACTCCATTAGACTGGGGAGAAGAAGAAACATAGCTCAGTTCACTCTCGTACACCATATTGTTTCCTGAGCTCATTCACTGTGATTACATACTTTCAACATGATTGAAATTGAGAGGTTATTAGTGCTTTGGCTGGATGACCAACATCGCAGTACATCCCAGTGAGCCTCCTGTTGATTCAGGAGAAAGCAAAAAGATTGTTTAATACCTTGGATTTGGGAAGGGGAGGAAGAAAATTCCTGCTCGTATGCCATATTATTTTTCTTGTCTTCATTCGCTGGTGTTACCCGTTCGACCCTGGGGAAAATAGAATTGTATATAGTGTATTAGTGTATATTTTTATATGGATTTTTATATGTATAGACTTTGGTATATGTATGATGCGTAATGCGATAAATGTCGATATTGTGTTGTGGACACGTATGCGTATAGAGCCAATTACTGAATGTGAAGGTTCCTAAGTTGGATATGGGGCTGATGATGCAAGCCAACCAAAGGAGTAAAGGTAAGGAATACTGTATAATGTACTTACACTATTTTTATGTCTTAGATTAAGAACTTATGTTTCTGTGTTATAGATTATTTATTTTTAGCATTGGTGAGGACCTAGATTCGAATTTAGATGTGTTCTGACTTACGATGAAAATCGAGGTACGACAACTGTCTGAAACGAAACCCAATCGTAAATCGGAGACCCCCTGTAGTACGTTTGCCAAATGTATATGAGTAATTCCTTGCTCTTAAGACATATGCTAATAACATAAAACATCATTCCGAAAATCAGGTTGTTGGAAAATCTGACAGGCGACTGTAAGAACAAAAAGATTAGGAATATGGCACAAATAAAAGGCTTACTGAATCAAAGCTTGAGTTTTATGCATGCTATGTGCATATGTTTAATATCACCCAGTATTGAGTATAATTTTCCAGTACATTTAATTGTAGCTTATTAGCGTGATGTTTTTTGCTAAACCCACTAAATTATGCATTTCAGCTGTGGCCAGTTTTTGGAGGCTGTGTGACTAAACCAAGCGCAGGCAAACTCTTTTATATCCCTCAGCGACCGTACATGACTCTGGGAACTCTACGAGATCAGGTAAATTCTCTCATTTAGTACTATGAATAGTTGTTGTTAACTTCACTAAAATGGTTAATGCTGTAATCATTACTAAAAGTTAATTGTTATTAGCATAACTGATCTTTGGTTAATTGTTAGTATTACTAAAATTAATCTACTTGTTAACATTAGTAAAATGAGAGTAGTAAATACCATTCTTAAAAAAATTATGCTAGACATTGATAGCATGTAAAACATAAGCTCTTTGGTAGAAAATTAGTTACAAGTCAGCTTCATGTCTATTTTAGTGCATGTAATATATTAATTATATATAATCAAAATGCTAGTGTTTTTGACTGCCAAGGAGTAGGAAGATGCGTATCTAGGGCCTTTAAGATTGGAGTTTTCTTCTCTATAATTTTGAGAAATTGGTGAATTGTGGTAAATCTGGTTTATATCATGCTATAGAATGTGAAAAGTTAAAATTGGTGTGTTCATAACATGATGGCCGTATTTGATGTTCTTGGAATTTATTTCCTTAGAATATAGTGTTCAAAGTTTTTGCATGTACAGTACTTTTTTTTAAATTTAACAAAAACGTGCCATTTGAAATGATAAAAATAGAGGTAATCCTTTTTAGTAGGTGTATTGGAATATCACACTCAATTCCTGCATGTCGTAGGAGGCAACTTGAATTGTTTAGGAGCTTCTCCCTCAAAGAGCTGAGGATGGGAATGGTATATATTAAATCCTGTTGCCTCATCCTTTTCAGCTAGTGTGACCTCCTTAGTTGTTTTCATTAGGATATGACCTATTCTGTTAAAATGATAATATATATGTGATGCAGCTAACCCAGGTAATGTAATAACTGTTAAGTACTTTGCATTGTAAAGAGGATGTTTTTGGACTTCAAATTTTGTCTATATAGTAAGTGACAGTGGTGCTTTATTTGCAGGTTATTTACCCAGATTCTGTATCTGACATGGTTAGCCATGGTGTGACAGACAGTAATTTGAGAGAATTGCTGTCACATGTACAATTGGAGTACATTTTGGAGAGAGAAAAAGGATGGGATGCTATCGCAGATTGGATGGATGTCCTCTCGGGTGGAGAAAAGCAAAGAATAGCTGTAAGTATTTTTTCTTAATTTATTACCTGTAATTCCTAACTTATCATAAGTGAAGGGGGAGGAAGAATTTAAACCCATTATTCCCCGTTGCCCACTGTAAGTGCTAATTAAAAAAGGTCCTGAAGAGCAGAGTTTAAAAACCTTTCCTTACTGAAAAAAAAAAAGATTCTTTTAATAAAGGACGATCAAAGGATTGCGTGTAGTTGGCCAGGTAGTTACATAAGTTCTTGTTTCTTTTCCTGTCCTACAATATATGGCACCGTTTTTGGAAAAAATATTTTTAATTACTTATTTGGTTTTAATAATAAACCTTGATTTCTTCAAAGATAGCAGTTAGGATAACACAACCCTATATCAGCCACGGTAATACAGCATCTTAGATTTTTGTTTAGGATATTGCTTCATTTCAGAGAGCATATGAGAACAATATATGAGTGATGTATGTAAAGGATTCTTTTCTCTTATTGATGATAAGTATCACCAGGAACTTATTTTACATTTTACCCTTTGTTTGTTATAGTATGGTCATGATGCTATATTTAGATTATTTTTTTTAATAAAGTGACAGTGAAAAAGCTGTTAAACAATGTATGTTTAGTAACACGTTTTAGTTTTGTGTGAACTTTTTTATATTTTCACCCTGCAAATTGTTCCACCACTCAAGTTTCTCTCTGCTTAAAGGTGACAGCAAGGTTTGTTTTTAAATGTTTACACGTCATATAAACGAATAATGAAGTGTAATTCATATTTTGTCCTTTATAGGTAATAAGTTGCTATTTTTAAGAAAGTTTTGAGAAGAGGATTAGTATATATCATTGATGTTTAAATATAAACACTGGTATTTACGCGAATACATGATGGTTTCTTTCTTAAATTTCTTGGTCACAGTGTGTATACTACATTCCTGTCTTTTGTGTGTGTGTGTGTGTGCTGCACATAACTATACACAATAAAGTTAAATGACTTGGAGCATCTAATAAATATATGTGTTCTTTTCAGATGGCAAGAGTTTTCTACCACAAACCTCAATTTGCTATTCTAGACGAATGCACCAGTGCTGTAAGTGTAGATGTTGAGGATAACATGTATCAGTATTGCCGGAAGGTTGGAATTACGTTATTTACTGTGTCCCATCGCAAAAGCCTTTGGAAGCACCATGAGGTAAGTGTGTCACTATTTAAAATTCTACATAGTATTCATATCAAAACGTTCATATTTTGTTATCCTTGGACTGAAAGGAGGACTGAAAGGAATACATCTTGATTTTATCTTGTGGTGAAACTATTCTTTATGGACCAGGAATGTTGTTTATGATATCCATTACTTGTCTATATAATTGGTTTTGTTTGACTTTATATACAGTAATGACTTTTATCAGCATTGGCAATAGCATGATCATCTTCTTTATATATGACATGCATAAGTGTTATTGTGAGCAAAGTTTTTTGTATACAGTTGTAACTAAAACAATTAAATCATTGGGTAAAATTGTCGTATGGGGCCATAGTGCAGTGGATACTAAAGAGTGCATCATATTTAAATCTTGTTGGGTCTTCTTTATATATATATATATATATATATATATATATATATATATATATATATATATATATATATATATATATATATATATATATATATATATATATATATATATATATGTATGTATGTAATGTATGTAATGTATGTAATGTATGTAATGTAATGTATGTATGTATGTATGTATGTATGTATGTATGTATGTATGTATGTATGTATGTATATATGTATGTATGTATGTATGTATGTATGTATGTATGTATGTATGTATATATATATATATATATATATATATATATATATATATATATATATATATATATATATATATATATATATATATATATATATATATATATATATATATATATATATATATATATATATATATTTATATATATATATATATTACTTTGTAGCACACATTTATTCGTGTTTAGTTTTAAGCTTCTTATAAACATATTTCAGTGATATATTGTTATAATAGAAAAATAAAAATATCTTGCACTCTCTACATGTATTGGTTTATTGAAAAGGTGAGGAAAGGCAGGATGTGATGAAACTTGCTCTGCTTTTTCTTCTTTTCCTTGTTTTCACCCTGCTTTCCTCTGCATATTAAATCATGTTGAAAGAAAAATGTACTTTTGCCATAGCCGTAAAGAAAAAACTTCATTTATAATATTGAACTGAAAGAATAACTACAATATTTCTGTTGTCTCAACAGTATTATCTCCAGATGGATGGCAGAGGATCGTTTGAATTCAAACCCATACTAGCGGATACTCAGGAATTTGGGTCTTGAAGAACAAAGAGGCAGCTATTGTTAATTTATCTTTTTTTCTTTTATTTTTATCTATCAAAACTTTCTTCAGTACACTATGGATGCATTATGCTTCCAGAGTAGGATCGATTCAGGCCCAAAAGGACCAGGTTTCCATGATGATGATGAGTGCATACTGCTAAAACTCTTACTTGCCTTGTTGTTATTATATGCATTTTTTCATATATCCCTCTTTACATTATTATTTTCACTGTGCTTTAGAGACAGGGAAGAGAATAAATTAATTACATATGATGGATTATTTTGAAGCAGTGCAGTAAAATAAGTTGGTAATCTTCCAGAAATTTTGCTGAATAGTTGGCAGTTGTGAGGTATCATGATCACTTTTAGTGTATGTCTGTCTGTAAAAATGAAGAATAACATATTATCTACGTGGACTATGAATTTTTATATGCTGTGAATGAGGCACAAAAAGACATTGTAGCTATAATCCTGTGCCCATATTATAATACCTAAAATGATTAATATTTTTGGTTTATTTTCTGCAAATGTTATTGATAGAAGAAATATAAATAAGTAGGTGACACTGAGGAAAATAATGTAGCAGTACTTGCTAACACTGAAATTGCCATATATGATGTTAAGAATTACTGTGATGACCAACGATTTTTTTTTTTATGTCATTTAATATCCATTCCAGTTTGGGGATGGACACAAACAGGTTGGAGCTGGGGAATTAAGGCTAGATGCCCTTGCCAGTGTCCCTCTTAGGTCTGTCACAGTCTGTGTCAAGTGCTGTACCCTTACACAGTAAAATAAATGTGTTGAATAAAATTGCAGTTCGTAGTGCGTGCTTTTCATGCTTGCTACTTAGAGAGAGATAATAGTATCCCCAGTGTCATAAAAGTCTTGCCATAAGAGCAGCAGTTGGAAGGGCATAAGGATGCAAGAGGATATACTGAAGCCTCTTTTCTTTCAGTTGTGGCCACCCTGCTGGCTTCAGCAGGACATGGCATCATGTTCATAAAAAAAAGTCACAAGTCGTATATTACAGTGCAGTCTCAGAAAAATATTAAAAATATGTGCTATTTCTTAGTAGTTTTTTGTTCAGAACTGTGATATATTTTTTTAAATTTTATTTAATGAAAAATGATTATTAGGTACATTCTTATGCATTGTTGTAATTACTACAATCTGTAAGATGGTACTTTCATTGCTAGTACAGACTGTATTATAATGTCTCTTGTTTTTTCTGTATAATTTTAAACTTTTTTTTTTTTTTTTTTTTTTTAAATATGCCTTATATGTCATATATTTTATATGTTATTTTCTTCAGATGTAGAATGCAATATATTTATCAATACTGTCTAAATTATTTTGTTATCTATTCTTAAATTGCTACATTATAATAATATTACTCAACACAGCACTGACAGTTTTATTACAAGCATTTCATTTACCTATGTAATTCTGCATGCTTCATATGTTCGTTTCTAATTTGTCAGTATGTCATATCTCTACTCCTAATCGCACTGACGAAACTACACTGTTAAAGGATGGTGTTTTTGTTCAAAAATTTCTATAAATGATTAACAATATATACAGTATGATTCATTATATTTACTATACATATAGATAAAATATATATTCAAAATTTGTTTTATATGTTACCATGTATAGTATAGAGATATTTCATACACTCGTAAGAACAGTTAAATGTAAATACCTTCATGAACACAAAATTTCTTGAACTAGAGAATACAGCATTGTATTTCAGTAGGCTAACAGCTACTTATTGATATTACACTTTTATTATTATTATTATTATTATTATTATTATTATCATCATCATTAAGGACATGATTTCATGAATGTGTCATATGGTTCTCATTGTTATTTGTAAATATTTTATACTTTATATTTATGGAGTATACTGTGATCACGTATGACTTCCTTTAAAAGTAATACTTTATCCATATCCCATAACTTCATATCTTAATTGCAATTTTTTTAAGTTTGAGTATTGAGCTGAATATTACAAAAGGTTTTTACGCTATATTATACTATGAAAATTTGTGCATTTAAGCTTGAATATATTTAGTATTCCTATTTGCACCCTTTGCATACCAAAACATGAAAGACATTTTGGCTTCACATATACTGCACAGAAAAAAAAACTGCATTTAAGTCCTGGAAAAATGTAAGATCACTGCATTATGTTAAGGATACACAGTTGAAAATACATGAATAAGAGTGTCCTTTTAAGAGATAATGAGGAAAATCTGTATTCCCTCAAGTGTGGCATAATCCATATACTGCATGTATTTATATGATGCATGTGTTGCAGTTAAAATCCAAAATTAGAACGGTTTCTGACTGCTTAACATTCGAAGTCACAGTTATTGTATTTAACAGTGAGTATTACCAGGCTTTCTAACTTAACCTAGGTTAGGTTAGGAAGCCTAGGTAATACTTGTTAAATACAGTAATTGTGACTAATCTAACTAACGTAGATTAGGAAGCCTAGTAATACTCGTTCTTAAGTACTATACAATAATTGTGACTTCGGGTTTTGACTAGTCAGAACCTGTTCTAACTAAATTCGGGTTTTAACTGCAACACGTACATAAATAAGAAGTATAGTACAGTATTATGTATTTTAAACCAGGGATTAGAGTAGTAATACTATAGCCCACATTTGTCCAGATGTCAATCCCTTCTTCTCTTTGATGACTCAGTGTGTGTGTAAGGATACTGCTACAATATTTATTATTATTATTGTTACTTCAATATTTGTTATTATTGTTTTTATTATTATTATTATTATTATTATTATTATTATTATTATTATTGATGTGCACTGCACTGTCTAAATAAGGCCTTGGTATTCAGGAGGGTAAGATGAGTTCAAGAAAAAAATATGGTGAAATACAAAATGCAATCTACCCGGACAAGCTCCAGTGACTGACATTAAGCCATTATCATTGGGCCAAGGTACAATGGGGAAACAAGAGGCTTGCTTCTTGAAAAGTGTTGCAAATGTCTGAACATTTATTCTCTATATATGGAAAGATGTTCCTGTGGGTAAATGTTTTCAATTATAGAGGGTTTGTTATACAGATTTCTTCCAGCTGACCTGGGAAGGGTAGGCAGTATATATATTTTGAGGAAAAAAAAATGTGTTCAAGAGGAGAAAGCAAGCATTTTCTTCTCTATGTGTCTTGTCTGGAGTAACTAAAAGGGACTCCGGAATGCGTATCTGGCAGTCCCTCCTTGAATTTCAGTCCTTGCACCCCCATCCCACTATTGCAAAAGCAAGAGAACTGGGGTCAGTAATACAGCATACTGCTCTTTCAACAACAAAAAGTACATAAAACTTCATAGACTTGTATGCACATAAGCCATGAGATATGATACTGTATTTCCATTTGCATTTACAGTGTACCGCATCATTATCTGTAGCACCGTGTTTTATATCTGAAAAAGTGGTGGAATATGGAGAGATTTCAAGATGCAGGAAAAAAGCTTTAATTATACCCATTTTCAAAAAGAGTAAGAAAGGCACAGATCTAACCTATAGGCCTATTGTATTGAATAACTTAGTTCGCAAAGCTATGAAGAAACTACTGAGAAGGTACATTTCCGTTCTCTTGGAGTCTTTTTGTACTTTAGTCAGTGAGGCAATATGACTAGAGAAGGGTACATTAACAAAATTTCTTTAGTTTATAATGAGGTAAGCCTTATCAGATTGTATATACAGTACTAAGATTTCCAGGTGTTTAATACAGTCCTGTTATGGAGTACTTAAAACTAACTTAGATGGAAGAGAGCCGAGAATCAAACATACCTTATCAGACTGAGGGAAGGTTGGCAGTGGAATTCATCAGGAATCAAGTTTAGGGCCACTTCTGTTTCTAATACATGTAAATGGTCAGCTTGAATGCAGTTTTATTATATTGGCAGATGAGACAAAAATTGTGAAGAGTAAAGAAAGAATATAATGATAAGGAATTTTAGGAAGACCTTTGATAGTCTGCAGAAGTTGATCAGTGCTTGATGAGGTTTGCTACAACAAAGGTAATGAAAATTGGCAAGAAATTAGAAAGAGCCGCATTAGGTAATCAGTAGCAGAAATGGAACTTAAAGAATCTGCACATAAAAGAAATCTAGGGGTCAGTCTATTGGCAGATTTGTCTCGATGCCTATATATGATATACTGTAGGCAGCATATGCTTACACAGCAGTATTAACATGACATACGAGCCTTGACATGATATGCAGCATCCTTCTGAAATCTGCACTTGAAACATTTATTGGCTAGCTGAAGAGAGCTTACATACATGCCGCAATGTTGGTAACAAATATACTAAATCGTGGTTCTTAGAAAAAACTGAGTAAGATTAACCACCACTAGAAACCATTAGAAATCCTCCACAATTTTGATCACGTTAGAGAGTGCTACTTGGACATGCTTGTTTCAAGAACTAGAAGTCACACTGAAGCTTCGTAAAAAAAAAAAAATCTGTACAGGATATAAGATTTTAGTGAGACAATATATGATTACTGTAATTCACTAGGCGAAGCAGGTGTAAATTAACTGCATTCACGAATTTAAAGAATGATATATGTCAGCTAATAAAATAAAGATCAGGAGAAGGTGAGCCACAAAAATAAGACTCCCGTATACACAAAATGTTCTCTGATTAGTAAGAGGTAACACTGCAGTAAAGGTGACAGTGAAAGAGGTGGCGCTGGAAAATGTGCGTGCAGTTGATTACAAAGGGACAAAATATAAAAAAATGAAAGAGGCTGTGATTGAAAGAGAAAGACCTTTAAATAAACAAGCATTTAATATAAAGAATCAGTGGTAATCTCAGACATTTTTGAATCTCAAGAGTAAACATGGCAGATGAGACACGAGCGTAAAAGCTGATAAGGAGACTTGTCACGAAGTACTATGTGGTCCAAATAATATTATGACCGCTCATCCACTTGGTAAGTACGCTGGGGAGGGAAAGGAATGATATATGAAGGTAACCCTTGAATGGTAGGACGCATGCAAAGAATTACTGATTAGGGCAAAACTCTGAAAGACTGAATTTAGAGTTGTCTTCATTCGACCTTACAGAACAAAGTGTAATAAATGTTTTGGGGAAGAGAAATAAAGCGTCTCCTTCAGGGTTCATCCAAACAAAAGGTGATAAGAGAGTGTCAAGAAACCAAGAAATATAGCCTCATTAAGATTATTGAATAAAACTGTTGTTGAGGTTGCAGGTAAGGCAGTAAAATAAAAGGATATGATACATGAGCCCAAGGCAGATATAATCGTAATTACAGAAACAGATTTAGATTAAGAAATATATACTGTTATGTTTTTGCCAAAGGCTACAAAATAATGAGAGCTGAGAGGACGGGTGGAGGGATAGTTATGCTTTTAATAAAAAAAAAAAGTTCCAAGTTGAAGAAGTAAAACTTGCTAAAGGAAGTGAGTTCAAAGAGTTGATTGTTACACATGCAATTACAGCTGTGGAAATCTTTATGATAGCTGTGGAATATATCCCACCAAATAATCAACAAAGACAAGGGATGCATAATGAAAGTGGTATGGGTACACTAGAAGTGGTAAATTCAGTTGAAGAAACTGAACGTGAGGAAAGCGTAGTGTGTCAATTATGTGGCAATTTTCATCACAGAGAAATGGAATGGAATACTCTTGATCCACACAGCAAAGATGATTCTTTTAGAGCAAAACTACTAGCTCAATATGTGTGATTACCTAATTGTGTTTACGGGAAAGAGCCCAAAGCTCGTATCTTCCCGTCTCCTGATCGCTTCCATTTTATACTTAGTGATACTTATCATACCTGTCCTTAAAACTATGGATTTAGATAGCATTAACTACCTCCTCGCTTAGCCAATTCCAATTATCAACTACTCTTACACTGAAATAGTATTTCCTTACATCCTGCAAAGAAGTTTTCTTACGAAGCTTCAAACTATGACCTCTAGTTCTAGAGCCAGCCATATCAAAATATCGATCCCTATCCACTCTATCATAACCATGAAGGAATTTAAAGACTCTCACCATATCCCCCCTCACTCTTCTAGCTTCGAGTGATGGTAAGTCTAATTCCCTGAGCCTCTCATCATAACTGAGATTGCGTATTTCTGGCACCAGTTTCGTGGCATGTCTTTGAACTTTTTCAAGCTTGGCTATGTGCTTTTTCAAGTGCGGATTCCAAAAGGGGGCTGCATATTCGAGTTTTGGCCTCACATAGGTTACATAAATATTTCTGAACATTTCCTTGTCCATGTGCCTGAAGGCTACCCTTACATTTGATAAGAATGCATATGCTGCCCTTAATATGCCATTTATATGTATTTCTGGAGACAAATCTGCCAGTATGTTTACTCCTAGATCTCTCTCATTTTCTGTCTCTTGAAGTTGTACTCCAGCCACCGAGTAGTCAAGCTTGGGCCTTCTTGCACTTGTACCCATTCTCATTACCTTACATTTTGAAGTACTGAATTTCATTAGCCACTTTTCTGACCACTCATGCAGATTATTTAGATCCTCCTGAAGTTCTCTACCATTGTTCTCGTTTTTTACTTTCTTCACAATCTTTGCATCATCTGCAAACATATTCATGAATGAATTTACAGACTCTGGTAGGTCATTTACATATACAAGGAACAAAAGTGGCCCTAAAACTGAACCCTGTGGAACTCCACTACTAACTCTTCTCCATTCAGACACTGAGTGTCTTACTCTAACCCTCTGTTCCCTTCCTTCTAAGTAAGTGTGTTATATAGCTTGTGTGCAAATTTTTTTTTTACAAACATGTATTAAAATCAGCAAGGGCTAGAGTTGGAGATGAACCATCAATGTTCGACCTAGTATTCACAGATAATGTTTTGGATATTGGTTTTACTGAGTATGAGCTACTGAGTGGATATGTAGTTCAATGTTGACAAGATATCAAGATTGCCACAATATCATTTAAGGTATCAAAATAGGCAAAATTCATTAATTTTCAAGCACTTTTATGTATCGAAAATGAACAGACCAAAAGTATCACATTAGACGAAAAAGGCGGCAATCAGAGTCCGTGTTGCCATAAAACCAAAACAACGTACAGTTCGTTATGACAAAAAGAAGCGAAATTACGGGATCAGTTTAGAAAAAAAAATATTAATAAATAAAGTGAAAATATATATATCAATTAATAAATAAATTAATATATAAATAAAGAAGACATATCATACCACGACAGATATACATCATAGAGGATGTTTTGCCTGACAGTAGGGGGACCAAGGAGGAATTTGGGAGGAACTATTCAAAAGGATTATCGATTATTTTTACAGTATTGGCTGGGGGGGGGGGAATTTTGAACTGCAAATCTGTACAGGAGATTTGCAAAATTATTTATGAAGAATATGAGAGGATAGTAAGCTGTTGCATACCATATACCAAAATAGAAATTATCAATGCGAAAAGATATGGCTCAGTAATGCATCCACTGACCCTTTTCAAATTCCTACTATAACCTGTATTCTCGTTTCTGTTCCAAAGGCAGCGTCTGTTTCTACTGAAACACTAAAACTCCTATTGCAAGGCTCATGCAACTTGAATCCTTTGACTTTGATGTTCTCTGGCTGAAGATCTAATTCTCCACTACCACTTTATTTCCTTGCTTCTGCTAATGCTCTCCTACCTCCAGTGACTTTGTGTCTTTCTTTGAATATCTGTCCTCTTGCCATGTGTCTTTGCTATCTTCTCACCTACATGCTGAAGTTATCAATATTGGAGACTTCAGTGCAAACCACAGTGAATGGCTCCATTCCTCTCCTACTAACGTGGGAGGGAGTGAGGGCCTTGCTTTCACTGTTGCTCATGATCTGGAGCAGATTATCAAAATCCTCATGTTCCCAATCACCATGATCATGCAGCTAACACTTGACCTATTCTTTACTAATAATCCTACAAAGTATTCACATTCTGTATTTTCCCTTCTTGTAAAATATGGCCACTCTCTGATCTCAATCTCTACCATATTTGCTCCCCTTCCATCAGTTCTTCCTACTCAGCACTGCTTTTGGCACTCCGAGCACACCCATCGTGATGATTTGTGTAACTTTCTCTTTGACTTCCCATGGGATAGCTACTGCTTTTGGACCTACAACCCTGATCAGGTAGTCCTAAAAATTGTAGAGATCATAACCTCAGGAATGGAGCCATACATCTCCCCCTCTATGAAAACTTTTCTTTCTTTAATCCTTGGTTTGACCGTGCCTGTTACATGGCTATTCAGGCCAGGGATCAGGCATACCGGTTATACCAAGCCTCTTTTTCTGATTTAATTCACTCTACTTTTATTGCAGCTGGGAATTGCTGCATTGCGCTAAAGCTTCCTTTTGAAGAGAGAAAGTTGATGACAATAACGCATCTCCTATTGGTATTTTTTTTTAATGAATGTGACACTGGGACATGAAATAAGAGAATGATACACAATAGGAAAAGAACAGGGTGAAGGAACAGTTGAAGTATTGAGGACCTAGAAATGTGGCAGGATTAGGCCCTGAGAGGCTGACAGATCCGCTTTTGAAGGAAGACAGGTTATAAGAATTAGAAAAGTGAGGAAGAGGATGAGAATTCCAAAGTCTGGAGGTGGTCCATAGCCAAAAACCGTTCCAAAAACTTCTGTAGCTCAAGCTTTCCCACTCTAACTTTCATATTTCTGCCAACTCTTCCGTAAGCAATTCCAGTGCACATGTTCCTCGTACTTTACCCCTCTCTAACCCTATGCCCTCCCTTATTCTTCATGCAAAGTCCATAATGTATTTCACTCTTTAAAGAAGAAATAGGCTTCCAGACACAATATACTCTGCAAGGTTCCTTAAGGAGTTTGCAAATGATCTGGCTCCCATGCTTTGTAATCTTTTTTGCCTCATTCTCACAACCAGTATCTATCATTCGTCTTGGAAGTATGCTCTAGTTCAGCCTGTTCCTAAGAGGGGTGCCCACTCTTTCTCGTCTAACTACTGACCTATTGCTTAACCTCTGCTATTGTTAAAGTACTCAAAGCTTTGCTCAGTTCTCACTTCTTGAAACGTCTTGAATCTAACTCACATATTTCCAATCACTAGTACAGTTTCTGCAAGACAAGATCCACTGGTATCCTCCTGTCTTATCTCACTCATGTAAGGTCATAGTCTCCGAAGAACTATGTAGAATACTTTGTTGTCGCCCTTGATATCTCGAAGGCTTTTGACAGTGTGGCAAAAAGCTCTGTTGGCCGAACTTCCTGCTTATGGTTTTACCCCTTCTCTCTGTTCTCTGGTTTCCAGTTTTCTTTTTGATCAATTTATATCCGTGGTTGTTGATAGCAAAACATTCAGCTCATTCCCAGTTACCAGTGGTGTTCTACAGGGCTCTGTAATTAAACCTACTATTTTTCTTCTTTTCATCTGCAATCTTCTTAGTCCCCATTCTACTCTCTTCTCCACGCCTTTGCCAACGATTCTACCTTTCATTTTCCTCAGTCTTCTCTTCACAACATTCATCTGCTTCTTGTAATCAGTCTTGTATCACTCATTCTTTAACTCTCAACTCTGATTTACAGAGAGTGTCTGAATGTGGCAATCAAAATTTAGTTAAAGTTAATGCCTCCAAAAGACAGTTTATGTTTATTTCTTTATCTTCTTCTCCTCCTGATAGCCCTATCGTCTTCAAAACTAACGAATTTACCCTTTTAATTCTATTAACATATTTGGAAGCCATATAGCCTTTAACTTGTCTTGGAAAAGTCACATAACCCAAATTTCTAAGTCTGCATCCAAACAATTGGGAGTTCTGTTTTCTTTTCGACATTACTTTGCATCTTTTTCAGTTACTTAAAATCTCTAAAGGTCTTATCCGTCCCTGCTTAGAATACTGCTTGCACATCTGGGGTGCTGCTTCATATACTTCTCTCCTTGATAGGGTTGAATCTAAGGCAATCAAACTTCTAATCTTGATTCTCTTTCTCTTTGCCACAAGGTATCTTCACTTTCTCTGTTCTATCATTACTACTTCCATCGCTGCTTTTATGAGATGTTGAGTTGCTTCCATCTCCTGCTTCCAAGGCCGTGTAACACTCGCCAAGTGGCCTCGTCTCACAGGTACTATGTGGAGATTTGTAGCTTGCGGATTGGTCGGTGCAGCGACTGCTTCTTCCCATCCACCTCCAGACTCTGGAACTCTCTTCCTCCTTTCTTTCCTAATTCTTATGAGCTATCTTCTTTCAAAAAGCGGATCTATTGTCATCTCGATCTAATCCTGCCATATCTCTATGTCTTCGTTACTTTGATTATTCTTTCAACCTGTTCTTTTTATATTTTGTATCATTCTCTTATTTCTGCCTCGTCCTCAAACCTCTAATTTTCTACATCTCAATCTTTACTTGGCGCCCAGGCCTGATGAGGGCAATTTTCTTAACTGTCCCGATGTCACACTCATAGAGAAAAGAAAGCAAATGCTGGCATGGATATAGAAGGATGTATATTATAAATAGTTGGCAAATAATAAATAAGCAAACCCGAGTGCCTATAAAAAAGAAGCGAGGTAGAGGAGGGATATGCGAGAGATATTGCGAGAGGAGCTAGGGATCATGTCAAACTTTATCACAGATTAGTTAGAGGAAAATTAAAGATCAAACAATAAGTTTTGAAGTTAAAGAGGATAGACAGAAACTGATGGCAAATCTGCGGGAATTTGTATAAGGAGTTTAGGACAGTATTTACAGCAAATAAAATTCCACCCTGTCAAACTGCAGATGGAACAGGGGAAGGCATTAGAGAACATAGTCTTTTCATTCGCAAATGTATGCAAACCATTGCTGGGATTAGATGCTCATACAGTTGTGGGACCAACCCAGCCACTGAGGGGGGCAAGTCAGCCTCAACTTGGTGTCGGTCCCAAGCCCTGGTAAATGGGGAGGGTTGGCGGCAAGAAGGGCATCCGGCCACAAAAATGTTGCCAAAACCAAAATATGGCCAGTACAGATCAACAGTAGCAGAGGATGGTGACCTAGGGTCAGAAATAACCCACAAAATACAAGCGGGATGAAAGAACTGGAAGAAAGTGTCTGGGGCGCTGTGCGACAGGAAAATAGGGATTAAGTTGAGAGGAAAAGTGCATAAGAAAGTTGTGAGACCTGCTATGATGTTTGGATTAGAGGCATGGGCAATAAAGAAGACACAGGAGAAAAAACTGGATGTGGCAGAGATGAGGATGTTGAGATGGATGTGTGGGGTGACAAAAAGCGATAAGATCAGAAACGAGGTAATTAGAGGCAGCTCAAAAGTTAGAGAAATATCAGATAAGATACAAGAAAGTAGACTAAGATGGTATGGTCATGTCGTTAGGAGGGATGAACAGTATGTTGGGAGGAGGGTGATGGAAATGGATATATAGGGTAGGAGAGGGAGGGGGAGACCAAAGCGTAGGTGGATGGATTGCATCAATGACGACCTGAGGTCTAAAGGTTTGTTGGGTGATGAGGTATGGGACAGAAACATATGGAGAACACTGGCCAGAAACATCGACCCCACATAAAAGTGGGAAAAGATGTAGATGAAGAAGAAGAAGAAGAAGAAAGCTGTGGGATCACACGATGTATCTGTTGTTGTACTTAAGAAATGTTCAGGTTTATTATCAGTAGCACTGCAAGATATCTGAAACATCGTGGAACCTGGGCAAAGTTCGTTAAAGTAAAGCCGAAATCCCGTTTCCAAGCTTTAGTGAAAGAGAGAGAGAGAGAGAGAGAGAGAGAGAGAGAGAGAGAGAGAGAGAGAGAGAGAGAGAGAGAGAGAGAGAGAGAGAGAGAGAGAGAGAGAGAGAGAGAGAGAATACAAGGAAACCCAAATATTATTTTTGGCTTCCTACATTCTAGCAAATAAGGAAATAATCAGACGTGCAGAGATGGCAAAAATATTTTAATACTCTTTAAATTTGTGATTGTATCCTGAAGAATAAGGTCTACTTGCTGGCAATTGTGTGTGCCTCTGTCATTCTACTCAGTAAGCTAAATATATTTTAAACAATGCTTTGGCTATATAAGAGAATAGGTATGTAAGAGTGCTGTGGAATTGCGTGTATATATATATATATATATATGTATATATATATATATATATATATATATATATATATATATATATATATATATATATATATATATATATATATATATTAATAACACATAACTGTATCCATACAGTCTAAAATGGTAGGAAAAAGTCCATTAAAGAAAACAACGAAATATATTTCATGACCTTATCTGGCCACTTTCTCAAAGTGCAACCACCTTTGAGAAGATGGCCAAATAAGGTCACGAATTTAATAAGTACTTCAAATATATTTTCACTGTTTTCTTTAATGGGCTTTTTCCTACCATATATATATATATATATATATATATATATATATATATATATATATATATATATATATATATATATATATATATATATATATATGAATCATTTTTACCCCGACCGGGAATTGAACCTAGGAGACATAATTACTATGCTAAGGCGCTACCAAGTACACCACAAAAGGTCTTAAAAGGGAAACAAACCTTACAGTGTTTATCTGCTATACTAGGAATGAACGCATTCTATCTGAATGCCACTCTGTTCATATTACAGTGTTCCCCAACCTCACTCATGGCTTCATTTTCGCATTTAATTCAATTCCCAATCTCATTTGGGACCAACAATAATCAAATAAGCACATTACCATATGTGAAAACATGAATCATTTTTACCCCGACTGGGACTTGAACATAGGACACATAATTACTGTGCCAAGGCGCTACCAACTACACCACAGAAGGTCTTAAAAGGGAAACAAACCTTACAGCTTTTATCTACTATACTAGGAATGAACGCATTCTATCTGAATGCCACTCTGTGCTGATTGCAGTTTCACCCAACCTCTCTAATTATGTGTCCTAGGCTCAAGTCCCTGTCAGGGTAAAAATGATTCATGTTTTCACATATGGTCATGTGCTTATTTGATTATTCTTGGTCCCGAATGAGATTGGGAGTTGAATTATATGCAAAAAACGAAGCCATGAATGAGGTTAGGGGAAACTGTAATATGAACAGAGTGGCATTCAAAAAGAATCTGTTCATTCCTAGTATAGCAGATATAGCTGTAAGATTTGTGTCCCTTATGATGAGATACTGAGGGGATTAGAATTACCATCACTTGAAGCGATGAGGTCGTTAATGCTAACCCAATCCATAGTTTTAAGGACAAGTATGATAATTATCACTAAGTACGAAATGGAACCAATCAGGAGACGGGAACTTACGAGCATTTGTCTCTACACTCCTTAGCTCTCTTACACTCTTTAATGAACCATTTCTCTCTGGCATGAATAACTCCTGTTTTGGTGGAAGGTTTGCAACAATAAACTATCTTCCCATATTCCTCACAAAAGATGTCGTACATTTTTGTAAAGATTTTTTGTTAAATAAGGTCCTCCAGTTAATAACTGTAAAAAGCTCATTCATATTGATGTAATCTCCTTTCGAATAGTTCCTCCTCGTGTCCTCAGTTCCTCTACTATCAAGCAAAACATCTAAGATGATATACTCCCTCAACAAAACACAGTGGTCACTTTTCCCAATTTGTGGTTCATACTTAATTTTTTTCAATATCCAGCACATTATCTGTGAATACTAGATCAAGCAGCAATGGTTCATCCCCACCCCTGGCCCTCGTTGGTTCCAGTACTTGTTGGTAAAGGAAACTCTCTTGTACGCAACCTAGGAATCTTGCCCAGAATAAGTCCTCCCCACTTAGGTGTGTAAAGATTTATCCAATCTATCTCTCTATGATTAAAATCTCCCATAATCAAAATCCTAATTTTTTTCTTCCGTGCAATGTCAACAACTGAGTTTGAGTTTATGAACTTCAATAGTGCCTACATGACTTTCCTCATAAACTTCTAGCCTATGTTGGTTCCTTGGTGGGTTATATACAACAGTTATTATAATGCTCTCTGACCCAGTATTTATGCGAGCAACAAGAAATTCCTTGAACTCACTCTTTATAGCAAATTCTATTTCTTTAACTTGAAATATTTCACTTATGAGTACTGCTATCCCTCCACCGGTCATCTCAGATCTTTCAACCCTTAATATTCTGAAGCCCTTAGGAAAAACTGTGACACTGTTTATGTCCTCACTCAACTTAGTCTCTGTAATTGCTACTATATCTGCCTTACTGTTGTGAATCCTATCCTTTAGTTCTATTGCCTTACCAGCTATTCCATCAGCATTTTTGTACAGCAATCTGAATGAGGTGTGTGTGTGTGATTACCTAATTGTGATTACCTAATTGTGTTTACGGGAAAGAGCCCAAAGCTCGTATCTTCCCGTCTCCTGATCGGTTCCATTTTTAGACTTAGTGATACTTATCATACCTGTCCTTAAAACTATGGATTGAGGTAGCATTAACTACCTCCTCGCTTAGCGAATTCCAATTATCAACTACTCTTACACTGAAAAAGTATTTCCTTACATCCTGCAAACAAGTTTTCTTCCGAAGCTTCAAACTATGACCTCTAGTTCTAGAGCCAGCCATATCGAAATATCGATCCCTATCCACTCTATCATAACCATGAAGGAATTTAAAGACTGTCACCATATCCCCCCTTACTCTTCTAGCTTCGAGTGATGGCAAGTCTAATTCCCTCAGCCTCTCATCATAACCGAGATTGCGTATTTCTGGCACCAGTTTCGTGGCATGTCTTTGAACTTTTTCAAGCTTAGCTATGTGCTTTTTCAAGTGCGGATTCCAAAAGGGGGCTGCATATTCGAGTTTTGTGTGTGTGTGTGCACGTATTTTAACAGCATCTTACTTAAGGCAAATAGCCCTACGCTCGTAACTCACCGTCTTCTGATTAGTGTCAATTCTTATTCATCAGTCAGTAAACCGATGAACGCATATAACATTTATTATTTCCTCGATTAGCGAATTCCAATAATTAATTATTTTTGCACTAATAAAATGCTTCCATGCATCCTTCAAAGATTTTTTTTTTTTTTTTTTTTTTTTTTTACGAAGCTTTAAGCTATGACCTCTAGTTCTAGAGCTACCCATATATAAATATCACTCTCTATATACTTCGTAAAACCATGAAGGAAGTTAAAAACTGTTGCTATATCCATCCTCTTCTTTATACCTTCGAGTGATGGTAAGTATAATTCCTTCAGCTTTTCCTCATAAGTAATATTAGTGACAAGTCTGCAAATTCAGTAAACGCGCCATTACATGTGAGGTATCATTAGTGGAACAGGGTGTGTTAGTCTTTCGCTAAAGGCAAAATGTTCGCCCCAGATCTCTCTCTCACTCTCTCTCTCTCTCTCTCTCTCTCTCTCTCTCTCTCTCTCTCTCTCTCTCTCTCTCTCTCTCTCTCTCTCTCTCTCTCTCTCTCTAGGCAAGTACCCTAAAGTGAAATGTATAAAATTCAAAATGCATTCCATTGTCTACTTACTTCTATTATACAAACCAAATTTTATGGAATCGTCAACATCCTATGAACACAAACACGGTCTTAAGCAAACCTTTTAATTTACAGACACAGAAAGGTAAATGCCTTAAATAATTGTACGATCTCGGATTTTTTTAAAGATTTATATATCATTTTAATATGTATTTAACTATAATGTTATGCAATCATTTTACAAAGCACACATAAAACTGGGGAACACCACCGTGGCTGAGTAGAAACGCTCACGACTTTAATTCGTCACACACACACACACACACACACACACACACACACACACACACACACACACACACACACACACACACATATATATATATATATATATATATATATATATATATATATATATATATATATATATATATATATATATATAAATAATGCTTGTAGTTTTATGAAGGTGTCATGACACTGTGCTATGCATTTTGACATTCACCCCCAAAAGAGCTGAAACCTATCAACCAAAGAGTATCTGAAGAAAAACAACACCAGTGCTCAATTTTCTCAGGAACAAATTTAAGTTAACGGATTAATCTATTTTGCTATTTTCAGGATGAAAAAGCATGGATGAAGATGAGGTTACTGAAGCGTTTTTTACATGCGACTTTGTTTATGGTCATCACTCTCGTCATCATTTCTATGGTATGGATTAATAATAATAATAATAATAATAATAATAATAATAATAATAATAATAATAATAATAATGATAATAATAATAATAATAATGATAATAGTAATGATAATAATAATAATAATAACAATAATAATAATAATAATAATAATAATAATAATAATAATAATAATAATAATAATAATAATAATTATAATAATAATAATAATAATAATAATAATAATAATAATAATAATAATAAGAATAAGAATAATAATAATATCAATAATAATAATAATAATACTAATAGTAATAATAATACATACATACATACATACATACATACATACATACATACATACATACATACATCTATGCATACATACATACATACATACATACATACATACATACATACATACATACATACATACATCCAAGATGCTGGAAACAAGCAAATGTGATACCTATCTTCAAAAAGGGAAGGAGGGATACGGCTCTGAACTATAGACCAGTTTCCTTGACCAGCATAGTTTGCAAAGTTATGGAGAAACTACTAAGGAAACATATCTCTCTTCACTTGGAATCCTTCAACTTTTTGTCAGTGAGGCAACATGGCTTCAGAGAAGGTAGATCAACAGTAACAAACTTATTAGAATTTTATGATGAGGCAAGCCAAATCTTACAGGAAAGAGAGGGCTGGGCAGATTGCATATTCCTAGACTTCCAGAAAGCGTTTGACACTGTTCCACATGGGAGACTTATTAGGAACTGCAATCAATGGCTAGAATAGGTGGAAATGTTTTGGAATGGATAAAAACTTACTTAGAAGGAAGGGAACAGAGGGTTAGAGTAAGACACTCAGTGTCTGAATGGAGAAGAGTAAGTAGTGGAATTCCACAGGGTTCAGTTTTAGGGCCACTTTTGTTCCTTGTATATGTAAATGACCTACCAGAGTCTGTAAATTCATTCATGAATATGTTTGCAGATGATGTAAAGATTGTGAAGAAAGTAAAAAACGAGAACAATGGTAGAGAACTTCAGGAGGATCTAAATAATCTGCATGAGTGGTCAGAAAAGTGGCTAATGAAATTCAATACTTCAAAATGTAAGGTAATGAGAATGGGTACAAGTGCAAGAAGGCACAAGCTTGACTACTCGGTGGCTGGAGTACAACTTCAAGAGACAGAAAATGAGAGAGATCTAGGAGTAAACATACTGGCAGATTTGTCTCCAGAAATACATATAAATGGCATAGTAAGGGCAGCATATGCATTCTTATCAAATGTAAGGGTAGCCTTCAGGCACATGGACAAGGAAATGTTCAGAAATATTTATGTAACCTATGTGAGGCCAAAACTCGAATATGCAGCCCCCTTTTGGAATCCGCACTTGAAAAAGCACATAGCTAAGCTTGAAAAAGTTCAAAGACATGCCACGAAACTGGTGCCAGAAATACGCAATCTCAGTTATGATGAGAGGCTGAGGGAATTAGACTTACCATCACTAGAAGCTAGAAGAGTGAGGGGGGGATATGGTGACAGTCTTTAAATTCCTTCATGGTTATGATAGAGTGGATAGGGATCGATATTTTGATATGGCTGGCTCTAGAACTAGAGGTCATAGTTTGAAGCTTCGTAAGAAAACTTGTTTGCAGGATGTAAGGAAATACTTTTTCAGTGTAAGAGTAGTTGATAATTGGAATTGGCTAAGCGAGGAGGTAGTTAATGCTATCTCAATCCATAGTTTTAAGGACAGGTATGATAAGTATGACTAAGTCTAAAATGGAACCGATCAGGAGACGGGAAGATATACGAGCTTTGGGCTCTTTCCCGTAAACACAATTAGGTAATCACAATTAGGTAATCACATATAAAGAGCCTCGTTCCCTCTTGAAAGGAGGGTGGACGAGCCAAGAAACATGCATTCACCACGATCAATATATAATTCAAGCTTCAGTTTAGTTCCTGGGTTCATCAGTTTAGTTCCTGGGTTCATCCAGCGAGGACGTGCTTCCAGTAGCTCTAGTCTTGACCATACTTAGTACAATGGAGAGTGGTGGTGTTCTTTGTGCTGGTGGTGTTAGTGGTAGTGGTGTTGGTGGTGGTGTCGTTGTTGGTGCTGTTTGTGGCTGTGCTGGGGATTTGTCCTCGTCTGACGCAAGCAAACTCATTTTTAATTTAAGAAATGAGTTGGCCGCAGTCTGGCAGGAGGTCAGATCCTTAGCTGAGGAGAACAGGGATCTGAGAGGTAAGGTAGAGGTGTTAACCAGGAAGGGACAATTGAATAGAGAAGACGACTGGAAAGTTGTGAATAAGGGTTCAACGAAGATTGTTCTTAAGAAAAATGATACTTTTAGACTACAAGTTGCTAATTCATTTAGTTCACTTAGAGATGAAGGTGACAGTGGCGGCAGTAATTCTTCAGGACCCATAGAGTCAGATAAGTGTACTAGCGATCGTAGAAATGGAAGTGGGAAAAGCTCTCAGGTCAAGAGCCTAGGTAAGTCTCCCAAGGTCGGAGTAACCCATCCTCCGGATAAGTCTCGTTCTTTGGTAATTGTAGGGGATTCACTATGCAGATATGTAGACAGGAAACTCAGGCATAGAGTTAGAGGAAAATATTTTTTCCCTGGAGCAGGTATGAAGAAGGTGGCTGAGTCAATAAATAGCTGGATTGAGAAAAAAGATGTTGTTTGTTTGATAGCTGGGGGAAATGACGTGCAGGATGGTAGAAGTGAAGAGCTGATTAGGTTGTATAGACAAGCCCTGGATAAGATCAGGAAAAGGGGTGCAGTTCCTGTGATGTGTGGTATTCTCCCTAGGCTTAGCCAAAGTTCAGAGTGGTGGTCTCGAGCTATAGGAGTAAATGCTAGGATGAAAGTCTTCTGTCGGGAGAATAATATAGGTTTTATAGACGGGTGGGATTACTTCACTAGTCGTAAGCATATGTATGCAAGGGATGGAGTGCATCTTTCTAATTCAGGTGTCTCGGTATTGGCTGGTATGATAGACAGAGAGGTAGGGGGGTTTTGTTAGACACAAATAATGAAATGAATAATACTTGTGCAGAGAAATTAGTCAGTAAGGGTTCAGTAAATAGTGGGTCAAATAACTGGGAGTCTAAGGATAAGAACCATTTGTTACATAGAATAAATATTAACAAAAAGAATAGCCACAAGAAGGGTAAAGCTAGAGAAAGTTTAAAAGTATATTATACAAATAGCCGTAGTTTAGGTAACAAGATAGAAGAACTGAGAGCCATAGTATGTAGTGAGAGACCGGATATAATATGCATTAGTGAAAGTTGGATTAATTTAGAAAGCAAACACCTTAAAGCTGAGTACATAATTACTGGATATAAACTTTATAATGCTGATCGTAGTGCAGATAGAAAAGGGGGAGGGGTAATTATGTATATTAAAGATAGCCTCAGAAGCTGCATTAAGTCTGGAATTAAGACAAATCTAAATTCAGAAACCTTATGGGTTGAAATTAAAAATAATATAGAAAGTCTAGTTGTAGGAGTAGTCTACAGACCACCTGATCTAGACAATATAGAGTCGCAAGTTATATACGATGAAATTTCTAAAGTGACCAGGTCAAATAGAGTTTGCATTGTAGGCGATTTTAATTTTAGACATATTAACTGGGAAACCATAACAGGTGATAGTAGCTCTAAGGAGTTTTTGGAAGTAGTAGAAGACAATTTCCTTTCTCAGCATGTACATGAAGCAACACGGGGGGTGAATACACTAGATTTAGTTCTTAGTAATAGAGAGAATATGGTTACAAATTTAGAAGTTGGTGAAAAATTGGGCAACAGTGACCATGATTCCATTAGATTTAACATACTTTTCAAGGAAACTATAAAGGAAAATAAGAATATTGTTCCAAACTTTAGAGCAGGAGATTTTGAGGGCTTAAAAACTAAATTATCTAATGAGGTATGGGAAGGGATTTCTGGGGTACAGATGTGGGTAGTTAATCCAGCAGGTCAGGTCGCAGGTAGCGGATTACCCCAAAATTTGAGTACCACATGCCAAGGATTATCACAAGATAAGATCAATTCATTAAATTCTCTCACAGGAAAGAACAGCAGTCAGTCAGTTAATATAAATTTGGATGAGGAATATAACAATTTTGTCATGACTCTTAAGAATAGTCAGAGAGACTATATTCCCATGAAACATTGCAGATCAAGAAAAAATGATCCTAAATGGATGAACAATAGAATAAAGAATCTTATAGGTATTAAAAGAGGAATATACAGGAAACTAAAAAGAGGTGAAGAGCATGTGAGGCAGCAATATATACAGTTAAACAGGGAAGCTAAAAAGATAGTTAGAGAGTCGAAAAGAAAATACGAAGTTAGAATAGCAGGAGAAGCTAAAGAAAATCCTAAAGGGTTTTATCAACATTATCAAACAAAATTTAAGGAAAAAGTCAGACCAATTGAAGTAGCCAATGGCCATATCACAGATGACGATAAAGTGATGTGTACATGTTTAAATGATTATTTCTTATCTGTATTTACCAATGAAAACTTGGAAAATATTCCGGAAGTAGAATCCATTTACAGAGACAGTCCCGATAAAATACTTAGTTCAATAAATATTACGAGAGAGGAGGTAATAAAAGAAATAGATAAATTAAAGGCTCATAAATCTCCGGGACCTGATGGAATATATGCTAGAATATTAAAGGAATGCAAGGAAGAGCTTAGTTGTCCACTAACTGCATTATTTAATAATTCAATAAAATTAGGATCGGTACCCATGGAGTGGAAATTGGCAGATGTGGTACCAATATTTAAAAAAGGAGAACGAGTTAAAAAGAATAATTATAGGCCGGTAAGTTTAACGTCAACAGTGGGTAAGATTCTAGAATCCATAATTGCAAATAAAATAAGGGCACATCTAGAATTACACAGACTGATAAAACTTTTACAACACGGGTTTCTTAGGGGTTTTTCGTGCCTTACAAACTTACTGTCTTTTTATTCAGAAGTTTACGAGGCAGTAGATTGTGGCAAAGAATATGATACAATATATCTAGATTTTAGCAAAGCTTTTGATAGAGTTCCTCACAAAAGATTAGTTAAAAAGCTGGAAGCTCATGGTATAGGAGGAGCTGTTCTCAGATGGATCAAACAATGGTTAAAAGACAGAAAACAGAGGGTTTGCATAAATGGAGAGAAATCAGAGTGGGACTCGGTTACTAGCGGGGTACCACAAGGCTCGGTACTGGGTCCCCTATTATTCATCGTATATCTAAATGATCTGGATTCGGATATCAGTAGTAACCTAAGTAAATTCGCAGACGACACTAAAATAGGTAGAACTATAAATGGAAAAGAAGACATTCATGCTTTACAGGAAGATCTAAATAGATTATCTGAATGGTCGGACAAATGGCAAATGGAATTTAATGTTGAAAAATGTAAAGTAGTTAAAATGGGTACTATAAAAGACAATACTAGTTATAAGCTAAATAACCATGAAATCATGAGTTCTCAGTGTGAAAGGGATTTGGGAGTTCTTGTGAGTAGTAGGCTTAAGCCAAGAGAGCAATGCACAGCAGTCAGAAATAAAGCAAACAGAATTTTAGGATTTATCTCAAGAAGCGTTAGCAATAGGACAGAAAAAGTTATTTTGCAGCTCTATCTTGCATTAGTTAGGCCCCATTTAGATTATGCTGTGCAATTTTGGTCACCCTATTATAGAATGGAAATTGAATCCTTGGAGAGAGTGCAGCGAAGAATGACCAAGATGAACACAATATCAGAAATCTACCATAGAAGGACAGATTAAAAAAACTTAATCTACATTCTCTAGAGAGGCGAAGAGTTAGGGGGGATATGATTGAAGTGTATAAATGGTTTAAAGGGATTAACAAGGGAGATATTAATAAAGTTTTAAAAATTCATGATCAAACCAGAACTCGTAATAATTGATTTAAGCTTGATAAATTTAGGTTCAGAAGGGAAATTGGTAAAAATTGGTTTGGTAATAGAGTAGCTGATGCATGGAACAAGCTTCCTAGTAGGATAGTAAATGCCAATACCTTAGACACCTTCAAATGTAGATTAGATAGACATATGACAGAGGTAGGGTGGGTATGAATAGGTTAGTGCTTATTAGAAAAATCATAAAAAGAAAAATAGAAGAGATAAGTAGAGTAGAATAGAATAGGTTAGACATGCTGAAAATACAATTCAAAAATGGAGCTGCCTCGTGTGATTACCTAATTGTGATTACCTAATTGTGTTTACGGGAAAGAGCCCAAAGCTCGTATATCTTCCCGTCTCCTGATCGGTTCCATTTTAGACTTAGTCATACTTATCATACCTGTCCTTAAAACTATGGATTGAGATAGCATTAACTACCTCCTCGCTTAGCCAATTCCAATTATCAACTACTCTTACACTGAAAAAGTATTTCCTTACATCCTGCAAAGAAGTTTTCTTACGAAGCTTCAAACTATGACCTCTAGTTCTAGAGCCAGCCATATCAAAATATCGATCCCTATCCACTCTATCATAACCATGAAGGAATTTAAAGACTGTCACCATATCCCCCCCTCACTCTTCTAGCTTCTAGTGATGGTAAGTCTAATTCCCTCAGCCTCTCATCATAACTGAGATTGCGTATTTCTGGCACCAGTTTCGTGGCATGTCTTTGAACTTTTTCAAGCTTAGCTATGTGCTTTTTCAAGTGCGGATTCCAAAAGGGGGCTGCATATTCGAGTTTTGGCCTCACATAGGTTACATAAATATTTCTGAACATTTCCTTGTCCATGTGCCTGAAGGCTACCCTTACATTTGATAAGAATGCATATGCTGCCCTTACTATGCCATTTATATGTATTTCTGGAGACAAATCTGCCAGTATGTTTACTCCTAGGTCTCTCTCATTTTCTGTCTCTTGAAGTTGTACTCCAGCCACCGAGTGGTCAAGCTTGGGCCTTCTTGCACTTGTACCCATTCTCATTACCTTACATTTTGAAGTATTGAATTTCATTAGCCACTTTTCTGACCACTCATGCAGATTATTTAGATCCTCCTGAAGTTCTCTACCATTGTTCTCGTTTTTTACTTTCTTCACAATCTTTGCATCATCTGCAAACATATTCATGAATGAATTTACACACTCTGGTAGGTCATTTACATATACAAGGAACAAAAGTGGCCCTAAAACTGAACCCTGTGGAACTCCACTACTAACTCTTCTCCATTCACACACGTGTGTGCCAGTTGGCATGTTGCAGTGTCCTCTATTCTTATGTTCTTATGTTCTTATGTTCTTGGCTCCTTGGGAATAATGGGTTGCCACATTTCCCTCATTTCACACTGCTTGGGTCACCCACAAGGTAGGCAGGCATTGATATTCTACAATGAGGACTGACATCAGCAGCTGATTTACCCCACCACTTCATCACATTGCAACTCCCCTCACACCCGTCCATTACAGTTCACTGAGCTAGCAGGTGCGAGAAGTCTCTTTGGCCCGTGTCTTCAATACACAATCTTCCTCCACTCATTCCTATATCTTGCACAATTTTTCCCTATTCTCTGAATGCCACGTGCATTCAATGCCTTTTCACACCATCCATCTATCTCATTCTAGGTCTTCCTCTTGGCTTAACTCCAGTCACTTCTGCACTCCACACTCTTTTGCTATTCGTTCATCACTCATCCTTTCCTTGTGTCCAAATCAACTCAGTACCCTCTAATCTAATTTATCCAATGGTTACCTTTCAACACCCTTTCTCTGCCTGGCATCTTTTTCTTACTCTATCAATTCTAGATACACCAATCATACTTTTTATACGCCTCATCTCCATTAAATTCAACTTGTTTCTTTCATCCTCTCTTGCATTCCAAGTCTCTTCTCCATACAATGCTGTCGGCACAATCACACCATCACATATCCTTCTCTTTGCATTCATTCCCAAATACCTATTTCTCATCGCACTTTTCAACCCACCTAGACATATGCTCACTTCCTTCACTCTATGGCTAACCTCTACAACCTCTTGTCCACTCCTTGATACATGCAACCCAAGATACTTAAAATTCTCAACTTCTTCAAGTAACTCCCCATTCACTCATACATTCATTCTGCCAACATTTCCTCTCCTCGTGCATATAATGACTTTACTTTTTCCAATAGTCAACCACAGCATCCTTCTTTCACCCCCCCTAACAAACTCAGTCACCAACTGATTCAGTTCATTCTCAGTATCAGCCACCAGTACAGCATCATCGGCAAACAGCAATTGATTTAATTTCCACAGCCTTCCACACTCACCCACTAGCTCCAAGCCTCAGTCTAACATTCTTCTATTTACTTCCCTTATCACTCCATCCATATACACATTTGTAAACATCTATGGCAACTTTACACAGCCTTGAGTCAACCATATATTCACCTCAAACCAATCACTCATACCTTTCACGACTTTTACACATGTTCTACTATTCATGTAAAAACTCTTCACCACATTCAACAAACTTCCTCTTATTTCATACAGTCGCAACACACTCCAAAATTTTTTTCTATCAACCCTTTGACACTTTTACCTTAAGTCCAAAATAGGCTAAATAATGTCCCTACCTTTCTCCAAGACCTTCTCGCACACCTGTCCTACCACAGACACCTGATCCATATATTGTTTTCCTCTCCTGAATCCACATTGTTTTTACCCAATCAGTCTTTCAGTACCTTTCCAAATTCTCTCAATTAAAACTCTTTAATATACCTTACCAACTAATCTCAACAAACGATTTCCTCTAAAACTACCACACTCACATTTATCTCCTTTCCCTTTATAAAGTGGAACTACACATGCACTCCTCATGATAAACACATTCAACAACCTAGCAATCCATTCTTCTAATGCCTCCTCACCTTTTGACAAGCTTCAACATGGCACCCATCTATCCCTGGTGTTTTACCGGCTTTTATTGCTCTCAGTGTTAAATGTACCTCCTCTTTTGTTACCTTTCTATCATTCTCATCACCTAACATTGGCATTTTCCATTCATTTCCCACCCTCACAATCTCTGTCCCTCTATTATCTTCCTTATTTAGCAGTTCCTTGATATAATCAGCCCATCTTTCTCTCACCTTTATTTCGTCTACCAGCAATTGCCTATCTGCTCGTTTCACCCACTCCTCCCTTCCAGAATCACCTTTCCTCACTCTTTTCACTTCCTTCTAAGTCATATTTTTATTCCTTTCAAAAATCTCAGACAAGCTTCTCTCTTTACCTCCCCACCACGCACTTTGCTAAGCTCCTCTTTGGACTCTAACTTTCATATGACCCTACATGACCTACCTGCAACCATACCGCAAATGCCTGCTTCTTTTCAATCACTACTGCACCCTCCTGCTCATTCCACCATACACTATCTTTCCTTTTACTTCCACCTGCTCTCCTCTCTTCCTCACTTCTTTCACTGCCAGCGCCATATGTCCTCACAAATGCCCAAGACTCACTTCCCAGTTTCATTTTAGCCACTATTATTCGAGATAATACTTCGTTCCATTCTACCACACACCTACTCATATCTTCACTTACCAACAGAGCCACTCCCTCTCTTCCTCTACCTCTTTCAACTCCAGACCCCCTACCAACCACACTCCCAAATGTCACTTCATCATTCCATTTCATCTTAGTGTCACCCAGTGCACGTACATCCGTCATTCACTCCACAAACATACTCCCTATCTTCTCTTACACCACAACCACGCACATTCTGAGACCCAATAACTAGGGATCTGGCAGAATCTCTCCTGCCAGAATACCCTCATAGCTCATGGCTGTTTGCAGGAATGCGATGTAGAGGAGAGGACTCCCAGTCCCCTGCTCCACCCCAGTTAGTCGACTTTTACCCTCTCTCTCAGGGGGAATAATAATAATAATAATAATAATAATAATAATAATAATAATAATAATAATAATAATAATAATAATAATAATAATAATAATAATAATAATAATAATAATAATAATAATAATAATAATAATAATAATAATAATAATAATATTAATAATAATAATAGTAATAATAATAATGTTAAATAAAACTAGCTAGTTACCACAACTGTAATAAGGGACTTGAAAGAGCAGATTTTTCATCATACCGTGCTCATCCTCATCTCATCTAAAAGTTATTTTGTAGAAAGATCAGATAATCGGGGAAAAAGGGACTGGGAACTCCCAAGCTAACCTATCCCTTTTAATGACCCTCTGTGACATAAAGGGAATAGGAAGGTAATATGATTTCTTCAATTAGTTATAAGTA
>JAXCGZ010022835.1:45000-47500 GCA_037179515.1 Halocaridina rubra | reverse complement strand
TTTCGACCTCATGAATGCGAAGCCAGCGCGTTACCACTGTACTAGCCAGCAGGACCTCAACATCCAGGAAGCAACCGAGTGCGAACAAGATACAGAGTAGAGCAGAGTGTTTATGGGCGTTCGACGCAATATGAATACCTTAGTGTTTTAAGGGAAGAGTCTAATCATCCAAAAATCAGTTGAGTAAAAAGTGGTACAGTGTGTGTTTAATGATTATGATATGCGTGTGTGTAAGTATGCGTACACACACACATACACACACACACATATTTAAGGAGTCACTGGAGTCGGGGGAGATTCCAAGATGCTGGAAACAAGCAAATGTGATACCTATTTTCAAAAAGGGAAGGAGGGATATGGCTCTGAACTATAGACCAGTTTCCTTGACCAGCATAGTTTGCAAAGTTATGGAGAAACTACTAAGGAAACATATCTCTCTTCACTTGGAATCCTTCAACTTTTTGTCAGTGAGGCAACATGGCTTCAGAGAAGGTAGATCAACTGTAACAAACTTATTAGAATTTTATGATGAGGTAAGCCAAATCTTACAGGAAAGAGAGGGCTGGGCAGATTGCATATTCCTAGACTTCGAGAAAGCGTTTGACACTGTTCCACATGGGAGACTTATTAGGAAGCTGCAATCAATGGCTAGAATAGGTGGAAATGTTTTGGAATGGATAAAAACTTACTTAGAAGGAAGGGAACAATGGGTTAGAGTAAGACACTCAGTGTCTGAATGGAGAAGAGTTAGTAGTGGAGTTCCACAGGGTTCAGTTTTAGGGCCACTTTTGTTCCTTGTATATGTAAATGACCTACCAGAGTCTGTAAATTCATTCATGAATATGTTTGCAGATGATGCAAAGATTGTGAAGAAAGTAAAAAACGAGAACAATGGTAGAGAACTTCAGGAGGATCTAAATAATCTGCATGAGTGGTCAGAAAAGTGGCTAATGAAATTCAATACTTCAAAATGTAAGGTAATGAGAATGGGTACAAGTGCAAGAAGGCCCAAGCTTGACTACTCGGTGGCTGGAGTACAACTTCAAGAGACAGAAAATGAGAGATATCTAGGAGTAAACATACTGGCAGATTTGTCTCCAGAAATACATATAAATGGCATAGTAAGGGCAGCATATGCATTCTTATCAAATGTAAGGGTAGCCTTCAGGCACATGGACAAGGAAATGTTCATAAATATTTATGTAACCTATGTGAGGCCAAAACTCGAATATGCAGCCCCCTTTTGGAATCCGCACTTGAAAAAGCACATAGCTAAGCTTGAAAAAGTTCAAAGACATGCCACGAAACTGGTGCCAGAAATACGCAATCTCAGTTATGATGAGAGGCTGAGGGAATTAGACTTACCATCACTCGAAGCTAGAAGAGTGAGGGGGGGATATGGTGAGAGTCTTTAAATTCCTTCATGGTTATGATAGAGTGGATAGGGATCGATATTTTGATATGGCTGGCTCTAGAACTAGAGGTCATAGTTTGAAGCTTCGTAAGAAGACTTCTTTGCAGGATGTAAGGAAATACTTTTTCAGTGTAAGAGTAGTTGATAATTGGAATTCGCTAAGCGAGGAGGTAGTTAATGCTATCTCAATCCATAGTTTTAAGGACAGGTATGATAAGTATCACTAAGTCTAAAATGGAACCGATCAGGAGACGGGAAGATACGAGCTTTGGGCTCTTTCCCGTAAACACAATTAGATAATCACAATTAGGTAATCACACACACACACACACACACACATATATATATATATATATATATATATATATATACATATATATATATGCATATATATATATATATATATATATATATATATATATATATATATATATATATATATATATGTATATTTATATATATATATATATATATATATATATATATATATATATATATATATATATATATATATATATATATATATATATATATATATATATATATATATATATATATATATATATATATATATATATATATATATATATATATATATATATATAAATATATATATATATATATATATATATATATATATATATATATATATATATATATATATATATATATATATATATATATATATATATATATATATATGTACTGCTCCATTCCCACTTGCAAAGGGGTGGCCGAGCCAAGAAACACGCACTCACCACAATTCACACATACATTATATATATATATATATATATATATATATATATATATATATATATATATATATATATATATATATATATATATATATATATATATATATATATATATATTTATATATATATATATATATATATATATATATATATATATATATATATATATATAAATGTATGTATATATATATATATATATATATATATATATATATATATATATATATATATATATATATATATATATATATATATATATATATATATATATCTTCTTCTTCTTCTTCCTCTATTTGCGTTCCCATTTTCATATGGGGTCGCATCTCTT